>JAURVB010001822.1:0-142220 GCA_033002965.1 Piper betle | reverse complement strand
GAAAACATCACATTTAAGTAGTAGGATGTTTTCAAACATTGCACAACCAACATTAATTTGTTTACACTTCTACCGTCTCTTGATTGAGTGCCATGTATCTCCATCTTTCCTTCTCTAGAAAATCAGCATCCAAGAACTTTGCCGTAAAAGCCCACAGTCTATAAACATCTTCAAAATCTGCCAGAAACCCTATTGAAACAGTTACTACTTGCACTCCAATGGCAGCTTTCTGTTTTCTTTTCTTGTCTCCAACAATGAGCGGTGACTTAGATTTTGTCTCTAGCACTCTCTGCTTGTCGTACTCGTACTTCTCAGAGAACCAAATATTTTGCAGGAAGCCATAGCTCAAGGAGATGTTATTCCTATCAGCAAGCTTCTGAACTAGAGCAGGTTCAATTCTCTCTCCATTCCAATCAAATATGTTGAATGCCAGTGAGGGGGCCCTGTCAAACTTAACCTTGGGGCCATATATCCTCACTAGAGGAATCCCACTCTCTGCATGAGGATGCCGGAGCTTCATGAGTGCACTCACCAACCAGTTTGCCAGGTACCTTATTCTACTGCTGATGAGTATAAGTCCCAGTGAATCTGCATGATCCAACCCCCTACATTCAATCTTCAAGCTCCCATCTATTTCTTGTGAATGAAAATCATTGTAATTTTCGGTCTTTGATATTGATTCTGGTTTGTCCAATTCAATTATCTCTGACGATACATCAAGTCTTTCTCCCACTTCAAGCTGCCTCCGATCAGAAAGTGAGCATGTTATAACATCTTCCATAGGCCGTGATTCTGCGCCTGATGAATCTTCTTGAAGCAAAGAAAGAGCTGTTGGTGGTAGAATGCTGACTATGCCAATGCTTTTCGCCATTGCCGAAGCTTCTATGGAGGAAATGGTGGACTTCTTCACAAAGAGGCATCCGAGCCCAGATGGGTCTTCTCCAAACACCTTGAAACAAGAGCAGATGATGAAGTCTGGATGGAAGAGCGAGAGTCCCAGAGTATCGATGTCTTTGGGGCCTAGAGCAGAAGCATCCAGCAATACATGCCAACCATTCTCTTGGGCAATGGTCATCCATTAGTAAGAGTAGCGAGCTCCAGTGATTTGTGATTGGAGAGGGAAGACAAACAAGCCTTTCTTCTTCTTTCTCTTCGTCTGATTGCCAACCACCATCTTCCTAAGCTTTTCCGTGTTAATCCTCAAGCTAGGCCAGGAAAACTGAGCTGACATGATCCTACCTCCTCTTTTACAAGAGCTGTCTATCATTTCTTTTACTGCTTCACTTTCATGATCATACACTGTCAGAAGCCTCTTGTTGGCCTGAAAAGGATAGGATTCTGCAAGCATCTTGAAGGCCGAAGCTCTGTTAGCTGTGAATACCATTTGGTAGTCATTCTCGGAGAGGTTAAGGAATTCCATGATCCTGTTCCTGATTGCATACTCAAGAGGAGTTTCGTGAGCGCCGTACAGTAGTTGAGAGTTGAGGCTCACTGATTTGTATGAGATGTCAAAGAAAACTGATTGAGAGAGGGAGGAAGAATGTGATGTAGAAGGTGCCAAGCACGTCTGATGTTGTGGAAAGTTGGAGAAGAGACCAAGCCCGATGTAGTCGAGGAATACACGGTTGAATACAGACAAATGGTGATATTCATGGGCTCTGATCTTGTCGACTTGCTCTGGTCTCTGTGTAAGAAGGGTAAGCTTTGGTGAAATTGGAGAAGGCTTCAGATAAGGGAGGAAGGTACTCATGGTTGGTAAATTGGGTGTTTGGGAAGATGAAGGAAGTAGTGGTGGCGACGAAGTTTGATCGAGAGGTGGCGGTGGTGGTGCTTCTTGTGGGGTGGGGTGGCTCAGAGAGGCTGATCAGAGGATTGGAGCAGCATCCATGGAAGCATGCAAGGCCTGCTGCTCTAGTGCAGGGTGATAACATCTTGTCCTAGGACTTCTACTTCTTCTTTCTCCGTCTCTTATCCACTTCAATCGCGTGGTATTTGTTGTGGATGAAAATTGTCATAGTTTTAGATGGGAACTCTCTGAAAAGGTCTGGTGATCATTGGAACCATACCATCTTGTTGACTTGGTTGGTTGTTTTCTTCTCTGTGATGTCATTTTACGTTCTATACAATGATTTTGTTGATCTGGCTTGTAAATATGGGTGGTAGAGAAAGGGGTGACTTAAGCATAGCTGATTAGTTTTAAGACTCACAAAACAAACATTAACTATTGCTCACAACAAAGATTTGAGGTACAAGTTCTTAAACTAAATGAAGAACAAAGACAAACAGAATAGGTCAAGGATTATCTGTTCTGGCCGGCACTGTGCTGGCCATTTGGTTTCTTCTTCCATTTGAGAAGGTTGAGTTTGTGTTGCTTATGCGGACGAGCTATCTACATATGTCAAGCTAAAACCTGGTTGATGTCCATACTTTATGCCTGAGTTGCTTTTTAAAGTCTTAATCTTTGTACCGTGGACAAGCGAGGCTGGTTGATTAGATTGTTCATGGCCATTTGTCCAAAACTTTCCATTAATTTAATGTTTTCAGTAGATGGTTATATTGGAAGTCGATTAGTTGTAGGCTTCTAGCTGTGACTTTCCCAATTAAAATTTCATTTTGACCAGGCCATGGCATTGAAGTTGTAGATATGCAACAGTCAAGTAGTGGGCGGCTGTGGAAGAGATCAAAGGAGTTGCCCGTATGATAAAAAACAAAACAGAGCAGAAGAGAAAGCCGCCCAAAATATAATAGTGAGATACTTTGGGGTGGAAGACTCATATATAATAGTCATTGTTACGAAACAAATATAATAGTCATCCACCATCATATGAAGCCAATAAATGTTGATACGAAACAAAACAAATCTTCAATCCGTAATTCTTCCAACCCAGGTACCAGCACCATGCAAATACCCCTCAAACTTGAGCAACCCCTAAATGTAAGCTCCTTCAATTGGGGAAGGTCCAATATCGAGAGAGGAGCTGGAATTCCCAAGAGATGGACTGATTGACAATGTGGTTAAAAATAAAAAAATATTTATTATATTTAAAAAAATTAAATAAATATACATGATAACATAAAGCTCCGTATTATTTATCTAGGCTGTAATTAATTATATTTTAAGAATATTTAATTATAAATTCAGTTAGAATTTGATTGGTTGAAAAGATCTTATTAAAGTATAAACTATTAATTGTTAACAATTTTCTTGTTCCAAAAATATTTGATGTTATTTTTGAAAATAACTTATTAGTAGAAAACCTACATATAAATAGGTGTTAGAAACTATCCCTACTTAGAGAATGTAGATAAGCATAAAGGAGTCGAGATGGAATTGAAAACCCAAACATTCAAGTTATATAGTTGGGTAGAAAAGTTTGGATAGTAGGAAAAAAATTTACTAAAAATTATTAAAATATTTCTTTTCATAACCACTCAAACCGTATAAATTATAAAAATATGAGTTGATAGTTAATAAAAGAGTTAGATGGTAGTCTTTAGATTCCAACCGTAAAATTTTTTTTACTCAACATAATATAGGATCTGGACTCCGTGGAAAGTTACTAACTACCGTACAAATGTTTACATATTTATTGCCTATTTTTCTCACGCAAGAAAATTTTGTAAAGACGTTTTATCATTAAAAAAACACATGATCATTAGAAAATGTCCAATAAATAAGGTAATTATAAAATAATTTAAGACAGTTTATGGTTTTTTAATTATAAAGTAATATAATGTAAGCATTTGTCAATAAATAAGGTAATTTTTTTAATGCATTACTAATCAATCAATAGATCCCGCCTCTCCAAGGAGAAAAGATTTTCTGGAGCACTTGCTATAACAAATTTCAAGTAGCAGCCCTTTGATTGATGTGCATTACCAAAGTTATGGGGTTTAATATTAATTACAATGATCTCTTACAAATTTCATGAATTATGGTGATTTGTTATAAAAAGTTTGTTATAGCAAGTGCAATAACAAATTCTTTTCTCTTTTTTTTTTAACTCTCACACCATGTAATCCAAACAAGTTAGTAAGTTAATACTTAGAAATATAGGATTACTCAGCCAACACCTATGAATCGAACTAAGTCAAATCCCTTGAAATGAGTTGGTAAGTTGAGAGTTAGACACAATATTTATTTGGAGTATTTTATTAACAAGAAAAGACAATAATAGAATGTGAGAAAATTGTCGCTTTTTTATTTTTTATGCTCGATTTCTATAAGAATGTGAGGGAAAAAACTCTTTTTTAAATTAAAAACAAAAACTTACCATCTTTTATGTGGAAAAAACAATTAAAATGATGATGCCACGTTTTAATTATCTATTTTTTCACTAACTAAATACATGAAGGGAATCATTCTTAGGTAATTCTTTTTTATAGAAATATTATTTTTACTCATATTTTTCCTATTATGTATTTTTTAAAGGCAATGAAAATACTTTTCTATGAAATAAAGGAATGCAATAAATAGCCGCAAGGAAGGCTAACATACATACAAACAAACACAATTCCATACATTTTAAAAGTATAATAATAATAATACATTAATGTGCTCAGCTTGATGCTATTGATGAAAGAACATTAAGAAGTCTAAAGAATAACGATGTGCAATTAATAAGATTAGAAAGGGACAACCACATAGGAAAAAAGATATGTATATTATTCAAAAGGAATAAAAGCTCTCACAAATAGGGCATCTAATTGAGTGAGCCAACTCGTGAGCATTGGCGTTCGGTTCGGCTCGGCTCGACTCGACTCGAAACTCGACATTTAAATGCTCGAACTCGAACTCTACTCAAACTCGAATTCTTCGAACCGAGTTTGAGCAAGGCAGTGTTCGACTCAACTCGACTCAGTTCTAACTCAAATTCGACTCAAAATCAACTCGTAGCTCGACTCAAGTTCGACTCGATAAAATAATATAATAATATACATAATATCACTTGTCTACTCAAAATATATTTAAAATCATAAATAAATATTATTATTAACTATGTATTAAATGATGGTAGTGGTGGGGGTGTTTTGTTTTTGTTTTTGTTTTTATCAAATTTGGGTCGTCCTTGTAATCGAACGATTTAGATTAAAGTTTGAGACAATCTACCCCTTGCTAAGATAGTCTTTATATATATATATAAATATATATATATATATATATAAAGTAATAAGTTTAATTTTAATTAGCTATATTTATTTATATATAATATAATAATAAAGTAGTGGGATAACTTAGATGAGAGGTATTCACATTGAAGACATGGAGGTTGTGGGTTCAATCCACGTTGATTGCATTTTTTTTGAGTGAATTATTTTTTACTTTATAATCGAACGAATGAGCTGGGTTCGAGCGACTTTATAATCGAGCTCGTTTCGAGCTCACGAATGAGCTGGATTCAAGCTCACGAATGAGCTAGGCTCGAACTCATCAAAATTAAACAGTTTAAGTGTATTCGAGCTCGAACAACATAAAAAATAATCGAGCTGAACTCAAGCATGTATGTTCGATCTTGAACCGAGTTCGAACGGACTTCGAACTATTCGAACCGAGTTCGAACACAAGTTGAGTTCAGTTCGCTAGCTCGTTTAGCAGCCCTACTCACAAATGAATCATTTGATCTTAAAAAACCAAGAAAAATATTTATATAATAAAGAAAAAAATAAATAAAAACACCAAAACTAAAATGAAAATAAAATAATTAAAATTGAACTCGGAGAGGGAGAACCGGCAATCGCTTCAAAATTGCCGAAGTATCGCATTTTGATTTTTTTTAAATTGAAATCCCATCCTGTATTTTGCTTTGCCTATAGCCTCTTTGTTCTTACAGAAAATAAAAATAAAAACGAAAAAAAATGATAATCGTACTTTTTCCCTCGACTATGACTCATCACACCTTTTAATTTTCTTACAAGTTACAAAGTCAATCGCTGATTTGTGTTTTCCGGGCGATTACAATTACTTTCACCCGCAATCCTACCACAGGGGGCTGCTAGCTTGTTCCATTTAAAGCTATTTCGCTCCCAATACGTTCTTATAACTTTATTTATAATTAAACCCTGTTTTCAATGATTGTTGTATATTACAACACTACATAATAATAATAATAACTAATGAATATTTGTACTATATTACATGTAGGGTGGAATGGAATAAAAAGTAATATTGAATATGCTTCTAAAATATCACATTTTACAACACAAAAGTTAATAGAAAGAGATTAATTAAATGCTCTCGAATACTCGAACGTATGTAACTAAAAGACTTAGCCTAACCATTATAACGAACGCCCGACAAGCACGTTCAAATAGGATCACGTGTGGCACATATAATATATCAAGTTTTAAGCAAACTAAATTTTCAAGCTTCATTTTTAAACCAACTAAAAATTCATACATTACATTTTTAAAAAAATTATATTGTAATTAGATCTATAAATCAAATCACATGTGCAACTATAAACAATAACCATTTTTACGTATATATACATAAAAAAAGCTTTAATCAGGCTGAGTACCTAACCTGTAAAAAGAACAAAATACTTAAATATATTCTTTGTATCCCGCATAGCAGACCCGCCCCGCATACCCGCTAAGTCGGCCCACCCGTCGGCTCCAAAGCGTCCCCTTTCCTCCCGCAGCTCCTCAACCTCAACACGCCGTATAGCTTCCGAATTTCCCAGGCCGTAGCCGTCGCCGCCGCCACCGCCGATTCACCCCCGCCGTCGGATACCTCCGACGGTGGCTCCGCCTTCCTTGCTCTCACGGCGCTGATCACCGACTTTATCGCCTGGCTCGGCGACCCCCTGTTGAGGATCAAAATCTCCCCGATCTCCGCCGGTGACATCAACGCGGCGGCGGCGGCGCCGCCCCGGCCGTCGCCGCCGCGTTGAACGCCTCCTCCGCCGCCGGTAACAGCTTGTGGTCCCTCACGCCGAGGTAGCTCCCGGCTAGGGCCTTGAACGCCGGAAAGTCGCACGCCGAAATGGATGTGGACGTCAAGCCGCCCAGGCCGTAGTAGGGCGGCGTCGAGGCAGTCGCGGCAGGTGGCGTTTGTTAATATTTGTTATTATAAATATTAATGATGTATAGCCCATTGTCGCACTCAAAATATTAAAAGAATCTCAAAATATCAACTGTGGTGATGGTTAGTTTTTCCATGATGGTTGAAGGTCTCAAAGTAATCTTAGACGGATTTCCAGCAGGGGTCAGGTAAGAGGAGGATCTCGTCGGATTTCTGGCCAGAGACAAGGTTGGCGAGGTCAAAGTCTTGGAGGAGGGGAAGGAGTTGATGTAGATGGACACCTTCTTGTAAAGGTGGTTCTCTTGCGAGCCCTCGTTGCGCTCTGGGATGCAGTAACACTGGTACAACCCGCACCGGTCCTCCACCCACCCGAATAACCTCCTCAACCCGCTGCCGACGGCGGCGGAGCAGATGACGAAGCCGAGGAAAGCGACGGCGGTGCCGGTGATGGCAGCCATAAACCAGAAATCTCCGGCGACCACGGTCGGCATTCTCCGTATTCGATCCCCCCGTTGCCGAATCGCAATGCGGTCGAGAGACTTGTCCCGGCGGCTGCGCGGCGAAGGGTGACGGCAGGGGGTGGTGGTTGGAGGGAAAGGGTGGGGTTCGTTTTACGAGGAAAGTCAGTTACGTGGGATAGGCCAATGGGGTGGGCGGCGACACGTGTAATAATAAGGGTGGTAAAATGGGAGTACAAATTTGGGTGGTTTTTTTTGTGGATTCTAAAATTAATCCTATTAATAGGATTGACTTATTGATTTGGGGAGGATTCCTTTTTATGGCTCAAAATTAAACAAATTGATCAACCAACTTAATTTTCAAGTGCTTTCTGCAACACACATGAATACATGATACTAATATGCTAATTATAATATTGGTCTGTTGTTTGTTTGTGTAAATTTTTAACATTTTGGCTGAAAATTTCATCTCAAGGTGACATAGTTAAAAAGAAAAATGAGATTTGAAGTTGAAACAAAACTAGCGAGTTCATAAGGTCATATAACTTCAGCTAAACCTATAACAGTAATATGGTTTGTTGATATATTTTTAATTTTTTTGCAGAAAATTTCGTCAAGATACATAGTTAAAAGAAAATTAGGATGTGTTATTGATAGAACAGAAGAATAGGTTTTGAAGTTAAAAAAAATTAACTAGCGGGATAATAAGGTCACATAAGCTCAGCTTAGCATATATTAATGTGAAATATAATTTAATTGGCAGTACGTCTCGCCCTTTTCTTTAGATCAAAAGGCAGCTTCGACTTGTCTTCTTCACCGCTTGAGAAATAATAAGAACTCTAAGCATTTAGTTGTCACGGGTCCCTGAAGAGAGTAGATGAACAAAAAGCATAAATATTTAATCAAGATTTTGTTTTGTCATGGGTCATAATAAAAGGCTCTTTAATTTTTATCGCTATGTAATGAAGGCTTATTAGACACATCGGCCCTTAGGTGTAGTGTGTCTTTCAAAGAGAGGGCATTCTCGTCTTACAAACTTCCACGTGGCAAAAAGATCCCGTGGCCATTTATACGTGGTAAAAGGCTTTTTAAAGCCTTGCTATAAAGTTACCACTTAGTATAGTAATTATAAAAGTATTTTTTATGTTACCGGTGATTGCCTACCTACTAGAAAAAATAAATAAAATGTAAATTATCTAAAATACCTTCATCGACGGCTACCATGGCGTAGCGGTTGGCAAGGCGCGAGACGAGGTCGATCTCCTCCCAAAAGTTGTTGTGCCACACCCGTCGGATTTGCATGAATGGGAGAGTTGGATCCATGGCCACCTTCATTGACGACTAATAACTTTAATTCGGTCATAAAAAATATCTAATAATCGACATTATTATACTAATAAATATGAATTTTTATCAAAAAAGAATTTTTAATATTACGAGACAAAGGAAAATTAGATAAAGTACTAAAAAGCTAAAAAATATTATGAATTGTCTTAAATAATTATATTTAAGAGAGGGTCGGGTTTGGTGGTTTTTTTCTCAATGTCAACGAATATTATATTGACAAGTTCAATCTCTAATTAAAATGGCTTCAAGCTCTAATGTGGAATTACTCATTTGAAGAGCTCCTATAGATAAAAAACGCCAATATACTCCAATTCCTATACATATTCGATACTTTCGTAGACGAAGTCCGCTACCATGAAATCAAACAATCTGTGTATAGAGTGAAATAGCGAAATGGCCGCGTACAGGAGTATATTTAGGGTTGCTAATTGAGCGAGCCAGCTCGTGAGCATTTAGCGTTCGGCTCGGCTTGACTCGACTCGAAACTCGACATTTAAATGCTCGACTCGAACTCGACTCGAACTCGAATCTTACGAGCCGAGCTTGAGCAAGGTCGTGTTCGACTCAACTCGACTCGGTTATAACTCGAACTCGACTCGAACTCGACTCGAACTCGACTCGTAGTTCGACTCGAACTCGACTCGTAGTTCGACTCGAACTCGACTCGATAAAATAATTTAATAATATAGTCTTTATATTATATATATATATGAAATATAATAACAAAGAAGTAAGATAGTTGAGATGGTAAGTATTTACCTTGATGACTTCAAGGTTGTGGGTTCAAACTACAACTTTTTTTTAAGTGAGGTACTTTTGACTTTTAATCGAGCTGGCGAACGAGCTCACAAAAATAAACAGTTTAAGTATATTCGATAAACAGTTTAAGTATATTCGAGCTCGAGTCGAGCTCGAACACATAAAAGATATTCGAGTCGAACTCGAGCATGTATGTCCAAAACTCGTTCGATCTCGAATCGAGTTCGAACGAGTTTCGAATTATTCGAGCCGAGTTCGAACACATGTTGAGCTCGGCTCGTTCGCTCAATTAGCACCCCTAAGTATATTCATTTTGTTCATCATCCTTTCCTGTGCATCAGCTAGGGGCATGGCGATTCACCCCACATCCGAAGCACAATTCAGTTAATTCATTTAGTCTATGTCGACCACCAGTGTCTGGTTATTGCCGCTTGGTGCCATGGAGTACAGTACCGATGATGTCCACCTCCGCGGCCTCCCCTACTCCACGAGGACTGAGGAGGCCTCATATATATGTAGTGAATATGGCCTTCGTTTTAATGTATACATCACAAAATAAAAAAAGTAGCCAATAGAGGCTACAATGATTTGCAGAGCAGGCCTATACCATAATATATGTAGGAACGGAAAGGTTGCTTTGGTTAAAAAAACTATAGCAGGTTCCATATGCTAAGCTTATATTATCAACGTGCACTCCTTCGCAATTGCTGAAAAAGCTATATCAATCATTTCTCCTTCTTCCTCAGCTTGAGACACGGACCGTATTTTTTTCTTCAAAACAAATCAAGAAGTAGGGCAGTTTGGATAAATGTCATCTATCATAGATAACCCAAACATGTCCATTGTTATTTAATCTACCATCTAAGACAGATATATTTACACTTGGATTAGAATATATAGAAGCTGTCAACTGTAATACTGTTACGAACAACCTAAGTCCGCATAGAACGTACATATATAGTCGAGCATGCACGATGAAGATAAAATTGCTGTAAGTCTCTGGATCAAACAGATATTGCAGGACATCCACTAACAATAATGCCCAGTCGAGTTGGGCAGGAGGCGAGGGGACACCCATGTGAATCATTTCCCCACCATGCCAACCAAATATCCTTGAAGTACTGCAGTGCGAAGAAGATCAGCACGGCCATGAAAGCCTCTCCGGCCTCAAGACCAGCGAAGAGGACATAATTGTACCTCTTCCACCTCTCACGCTTGTACCTGTAGGCTACAAACCCAGATATGAATCCAATAATAAGCCAGCTAGTGTAG
Organism: Piper betle; assembly: GCA_033002965.1. Lineage (NCBI taxonomy): Eukaryota > Viridiplantae > Streptophyta > Magnoliopsida > Piperales > Piperaceae > Piper > Piper betle. The sequence continues at coordinate 131,360 of JAURVB010001822.1, read as the reverse complement.
TTCACTGCAGATGCAGGGGTCATCATTCCTGTTGCACTCAGAACCAATTGAATGTTGATGAGCTTGATCCACTTCTGGCCTGGCAAAATCTTGCTTGATACCCACACCAGGGCCGGAGCGGGTCCCTGCTAGGAAGAACCAATTGACATAAGAATAGTGACCAAGTTCACCGAACACCCACGGGGGCCAATGAACCCATAGATGACCGATGCATCATAGAAGACTCTATCCATTGGGCATGTCCAGGGACTGTCTAAGGGTAGAAGATCAGTGTTGCAGATATTGGGGGTGGATTCACTGAGCCACCAGGCAGATAGGTATATAGAACCGGAAATAAGAGTCCCCACGACATGCACGCCATCGGAGAAATTGGATGTCAAAAGGAAAAAAACATGTATAGCTGGCAAAGCATGGAAACTGTAGATCACATATATATAATGGCGAGTAGATAGCGATCAAAGGAAAAACTAAAGAATCTGAGCCACGATCATTGCCCTTGGCTACTGGCAGATCCGGCAACAACAAACCCATTATGTATTCACTGATAATGTTCAATCCCGGCAACTGCGCTCAATCAACATACATAACATGCCCAAGTTTAGATTCAGATATTGAAACCCAATTAGTAACATCTATAAAGATCGATGTGGTTGGAAAGTATGTGACCTGATTTGTTGTGGCCATGATAATACCAAAGGGCAACATGAAGAAGAGGGATAGACCACATGCTAGCAAGAGTCCCCACCATGGAAGCTGAAGGGAATCGTCGTAATACTCTCATGCAAAGATAGTAAGAGCTACAGTTACTATGAGCATGCTCGTAAACCCCCACTCTGGTACATCCTTGCACTTCCTCATCATCCCTGTATGCACATCAAGTTGCTCCTCATTAAGTGTTGTCTTGGTCTTCATTATTGTTCCGTTTCGCAATGAAAATAACTAATTTTAATCCTATTTATTCTATAATATTGTTGTAAATGCTAAGTCTTAACTAATGTCACTTACTTGCCATAGAAGAGTGCAACATGGGCAAAAGAGGAAGTCAAGGCAGCAAAACCAATCCCATAGTGTAGAGGGGACCTTCCACTTCATGGGCATTCGCATCCAGGTGAAAGTGGGCGTCCAAGATCTTCGACGTATTATACCTGTGACCGGCAGCGTTGAAGAAGTGGGAGGAGAAGATGGGCATTGTACAATGTTTGCGATGGCAAACCAGGGGCTTGCTAGTGGGACTCCCAAGGTAGGAAATTACTGTAGACAAGGGCAACGCCCATCCCAGCAATGCCTGACCCAAGTTGATGCACCAAGACTGAACTGGCAAAGATCCAGCATAGCCACGAAATAGACATGAGCATGGCGAAGAGGTAGAATGGGAAGATGTAGTAGGCAAAGTTTGTAGGAAGTGTTACTAGGAAGAATTGGTTCCTAGTCAGTTTCTCCTTGAGCTTTTCTTCCTTTCGTATAGAGGCCCTGCGTGATTGATGCAAATAAAAAACAAGCATTGGTTGATAATATTTGAAAAATATTGGTTATGTCAATAGAAGAACATTGATCTCATTGTAGAAAAGCTGCTTAATTTGCCCACATATATGTAAGCACCATACTGCTTTATATTTCTTTATAATTAAATGTGGGATCTCTGTACATATAAGATCGATCGATTAATTTAATTTTCAACCAGAAAATAACATATATACATACCTGAAAAGAGTAAGTTGAACCATGGTTGCATGAATCGGAATCGGAATCGGAATCGGTTTTCCAGGGAGTCAGAATCGGAATCGGAATCGGTCTGAATCGGCCAAGAATCGGTTCAGTTGAATCGGTCCAAATTAATTTAATCGGTCATATATAATAATTTGACAATTTATAATATAAATATATTAAAATTGGGTATTGATGTTATTTTGATATTATTCTGTGTATTATAGTTTCTGATATTTTTAAATATTTTTTAAGATTTTTCTAAATTATTTAGAATTAATTATTATTTTTTACTCGAGTTAGACGGTCGGCGGCGAGTCTCGCGGCGGCGATGTCGGAGGATGTCGGCAGCCCGGTCGGACGAACAATCAGCGGCCCGCAGCCGGCGGCGAGGCGGCCCAGAGTCGGCGGCGAGTCGCGGCGATTCGTGCGTCACATTTGGCGGCGACGTTGCGAGGTCGGCGGCGAGGTCGGTAGCCCGGTCGGCGGCGAGCCCGGAGTCGGGGAGCACGGCGGAGGGCGGAAACGGGGCGGCGGCGGGCGGACGAGCGGCAGCGGCGTGGGGGGAGCGGGTTTGATTTTAGGTTTTTAAAATCCAAATTACCATTTTACCCATGCTTAAATAATTTAATAAAAATCATACCTAAGGTATTTTAGTAATTTCATTAAAAAAACCGATTCCGATTTAAATCGGCCGATTCCGATTCCGAGTTAAATCGGTCGGAATCGGCCGAACTCGGCCGATTCCGAGGCCGATTCGGGGCCGACTCGGTCGGCCCCGAAATCGGATCGGCGCGATGCCGATCCGATTTAAATCGGCCGATTCCGCACGGAATCTGCCGATTCGTGCAACCAAGAGTTGAACAAAGAGTTCTCGGCCACCACATGGCCGCTGGTTCCACTAAATATTTCCTGAACATGCCTGCCCATCCAAATCCCAAAACCTGGTTTCACCAAAAAAATTGGTAATTAAGGGCTATAACTATTAACCTCCTATACATCGTCTATCAATCTAAGGATAAGATATTGGTTTCAGATGTTAAATATTAAATATTCTTCTAGAAATGGTAGATCCCGAGCAGAATAAAAGTGTCCAATTTAATTTGCCATCAGCACCACAAATTTAAACAACCGTAATAAATTCCTCTGCAATATAATTAAACAACACAACTAATCACTATACTGCAATAATAACAAAATCGACAGACATCTAATTTTTATATATCTTATACTGGCCTTCAATTAAACATGAACAAATCTCATTGATTTTGTGAACAAAATATCATAACATGGTTGATGAATAAGATGTATAATATAAAGGGGGAAAAAGCCATGAAAATATAGTTAATAGTTCTCGATCGACCTGGGTGGTGAGGATAAGGTAAAGCCGCACAGAAAATCATGTCCTGGCCGTAGAACACTTTCATAGAAGCCACAATATGAATGGTATACACAACTCCGGCGCCGAAGTTGGCTAAGATGGTGATGAGCACATACTCCTTCACGTTAAAGGGCCCAGGGTTGAGGGAGAAGGCCAAAGGTGCGCCGGGGACGAACACCGTGGAGGGGAGCACTCTGGCCAAGAGGTGACCGATAGGGACGACTAATATCTGCGCAGACAAACGATGCCCAACACCCACATGCGAAATGTGACGGCGGGGATGGCAGGGTCGTCAGTGGTGGAGACGGTGAGAGCCACCTGCTCCACCGTCGACTTCATCATGTCGTCTTCCTCCTCCTTCTCCATGGCTGCCGCCTTGGGAGGGGGCATCGGCGGGCATGGGAAGGAGTGAAGAGGATGCAGTGCAGATAATCTTATATGATCCCCCTATATATTATGTGTATACATATTATACGTAGAAGATAAACGACAAATAATGATAAAATGCTGGGGTGTATATATCTCAACTTGAGGATCTGAAGTAGTCGGAGAAGTTGGATAGAACAGTGGAATCAACAATCTTGAAACAGATTTCTTGGGGTTTGTTGTGTAAACATACTCACACTTTGTTGTTTAGGACTTGGCCACAAGCCCAAGCTAAGTTCCGGCTTCGACCTATCCCTGTTAAGTTGAATGCTTGAATAGGTTAGCTCGGTTTTTAAAAGAACGATATCATATGTAAGAATCATGGGGCACCCACGTTTTTCATCCACTTTTTCCATCCAACTTAGCTAAATAAATTCATAAACATAAGTATTAGTTATAATTCAAAAAATTTAACTTAGATATCTTTGTAACTTAGATAGTTATATGAAACAAATTGGAATAATTTTTTGATATATTTAATGGTTGACTTGTGATTTGTCAAAAATTGGCATCATATTTAATATCATTATGGCTAGGTTAGAACTAGGTTTTCATAAATAATTAACTACATATTATATTGATTAGTTTTTTTATTGTATTTTTTTAATTACCTTTTTTATTTCAGAGTTCCTAACCTTCAACTTTTGGCTAAGCATGATTATAATATGATGCAGGGCATCAATTAACATTTTATTAGATTATTATTATTTTCTATTTCAGAAATTTATTTATAATTTCTTTGGATTATTATAAGAATATTTTAGGAATTATTTTATTGGTTTGGTTTATTATTCTTTATAAATAAGGAGTAGCCGCATAGTGTACTGTAGTTAATTTTTTGATGGATTATTAAATTGGCAGTGCGCCTCTCTTTCTTTCAAGTTTTTTACTTCTTATTTTTTCTTCAATTATTTCTTTCATTTTGATTTTATTGTTTTTTCTTTTAAATTCTTTCTTTTTGTCAATTTAAGAGTTCTTCTCATTTTAAAAATTACTATTTATTTTTAATTTTTAATTACAAACTACATTATAATAAAGCACCCAATTAATGCAAAATGATGATAACCTTGATCATTTTTTAAAAATAGTTAACTAAGCTAAAGATCTATACAATATCTTATTAATTTAAAAATATCATAATCCATCTACCTATTAAAACTCTGTCAACAAAATTTCTACGTTGGCTAGCCAATCTAGTTCATCATCTAATAAGAAATGTTAGTACTAAAATCATCTCTAATAACTCATGCTAAGAAAAATTTGACGGTCCTAAGGTTAGCCCAAATTTATGTAATATTGTAGCCTAAGTAAAAATTGATGCACCTAATTATTTTTAAAAAAATTGGTTAACTATTTTAAATGTATAATTAGCCGATCCGTTATAAAAATAAGGGGGATAGGTCAGATTAACCCATCTACCACTAGTCCTCTACTATAAAAAAAATGAGGCACTAATAAGAACATAATTGGCCACTGATATTTAATGAAAATTTTTATCACAATATTATTTTGCTAAAAATTTAGAGCTAGATTTATTACCACCAACACCATATTTTTATTTAATGCTATCTACTAAAAACAATAATTACTCACACTTAGAAGTAGCCCTCTCTTAAATCAAAGATTATTAAAGATAATTCAGAGATAATAAAACATAAACTTTCCCGCTCCAATTTCCTTTATATGAAAAAAAGTGTCGTTGTTTTAATTAACCCGTTTCGATAGTAATCTAATATCCGAACCGGACCGATCCTGCGATCGGTTCGGGTAGACCGACTTCCTCTTCATAAACCCTAATCAAACCCCGCACCGCCACCGTCGCCGGCGGCGATTGACGAAAGCCGGCGAGCTTTCGATTCCTTGCTTTGATACGCGAGATCAGGCTAACCATGGTAGTGGTTAGAGGTGTGCTCCGTCAACTGATCAAGAGCAGCCGCACTGCACCCACTACTCCTGGGCAAATGATTCATCCATTACTGTTTGCTGGTCATGGGCTCAGATTCAGGAAATTGGAAGTGATTCTTACAACAGTAGGTTCTCACAAGTCAATGATGGCTTTGGTGCTATGTTTTTTGGAAGTGATTGGCATTTTTGTTCTTGACGTGGAAAAGTTACACATTGGGTGGTGTGTGCAGAGCATTGAGAAGCTTGGGAAAGCTGGGAAACGGTGAAGGTGGCTCCTGGGTATTTCCGAAACCATCTGATGCCCAAGTTGCTTGCGGTTCCTAATATTGAAAAGTATGCCTATCTTGTCAGAGAGCAGAGGAAGGTCAATTTGCTGTTTGTATTTAATTAATTTATTTTTAGTTTCTTAATTGTGTGAACCTGTCAATCAATTTTTCACATTGAAAGACTGAAGGGACTGTGGATGATGATTTTGTTTTAGCTGATATATCTGATATAACCATTTTTTCAGACTTCAGTGTGATGAATGCCACAACCTTCTAGTTGACACATGATATCAGTGATTTTCATTATCTAATAATATACACCATAAGCCAGTTAGGGATGAACATTTGATTGTTTGCTCATTTATTTGAACGAAACTATGATTGTAGTCTTTTGTCTAGGGATTAAATGTCTAGGATTTTGTTTTCCTATTAGTTGGGAATTTGCTATGCATCAAAGGTGAATCCACAAGATTGCTGGTGAGACATGCTATCTAACGATGAGATTCACCTTATTTTAGGATGTGCTTTGTTTCTTTGTTTCTGTGTTTCTTTCTTTCTTTTTGGCCTTAACACTATATGCTTTTGTGTCAGCTATACCAAAGGGAAGAGACAGAGACGGTTACAGTTGTGCCAAAAACTGAAGAAGATAAAATGAAGGAATATCAAGCCGCGGCTAAACGTTTGAATAATGCTTGCTTGGTTGGTAGCTTTCAGTCCTAGACATTGATGCTTGAATTTTCAAAATAAATGGGAGTATCTTGGTCCAATGCTACTAATCTGTAATATTGAATGTTGATTGCAGGGTTTACGTAGGTTTATTAAAGTCGATAATGAGCTCCGTGTGCCTGTAACAAAAGGCGAACTTATTGCTGAGGTAGTTTTGTAGCCAACGAAGAATGTGAAGCTTGAAAACGTATAACATTTACTAAAACTATCTACCCCTCTCTGTCATTTGAATAGGTAGCAAGGCAGTTGTGTGTGAGCATCCAGCCTGAGAATCTGCACCTCCCATCACCTTTACCATCCTTGGGAGAGTATGAGGTACCATTGTTTCTTCCAAAGGCTATACCACTACCTGAAGGAAAGCTTCATTGGACTCTTAAAGTCAAAATCAGAAGAAAATGATTTTGGAGGGATTTCTATTTGAGCAGCCAACAGGCAATTTTTTATTTGAGTAATGCTATACAACCTTCTAAAATCCAACGTTCTTGCAATGTTGATGGCTGTCTCAAACTTAAGGAGTTGTACTATTTAATGCTCATGTGGAGATAACGAGATGTCTTCACCTTGCATTTTAGAAGTCTGAGAAGCATTTTTTGTTGTTGTTTAGGTCATTACATTTTTTACTTCTTCCAGTGGGGTTTTCCCAATGAATTTGTGTTATTCGTAAGGTAATGCGGTGTAGAAAACATTGTGTTTATTCTGATACTCGGGAGTTACGGACCGTTGAACGATCCCCGGTGATGAGTAAATGGTTTCAGTCATTGAGAGAAGGAAAATAATCACCAGTAAAGTCTTACACTTGTAAGACCTAATGAGCAATTAGATATACATGGATAATAGCACTTAGTTATTACTTAAAATTTAAAATTGCCATTAATGATATTTAATGGGGATGATTTGTTTACACCTGATTAGGTCTTACAGCAAATTACTCGAGAGGAAGACGAAAATGCTAAGTTGTTGAGGATGAGATGACACTCTTCAGCCAACTTATATAATAAATCTTTTTGAGTCTGTAAACGGTAGATTAACGTTACAATGAATTAATACCAATGATATGTTCAAATATAATTCAAATATCTGCAGCTTATTTTTTAGCCACTCATTATTCATCGCACGATCCATTACTAATGAGGCTTAGCTAGGCATTGCAGATGAAAGAAAGATACATTAAGGTCCCAGGTCTACACTGCGAGTCCCACAATTCACTGAGTGATCTTGTTCAACTAAAACAGTGCAAATATCATCGCCACGAATACCCTTTTCAGTTGGGCATTCGGCCAATGGGCAGCCATTGGGATTAGTCCCCCACCATGTCAAGCTAACGTTGTTGGCCTGCAAGCTGAAGTAGAGGAGCACCCCCATGAAGGCCAGGCCAGCATCAAGAGCAGCTGAGAGCACGTACTTGTACTTGCTCCACCGGTCACTCTTGTACCTGTAAACCACAAACCCAGAAGTGAATCCCAACACCAACTATTGAAGTTCACTGACATTGCTGGGGGCAGGATGCCTGTTGCACCAATTATAACTTGCATGTTTACGAGTCTAATCCACTTCTGGGAAGGGAAGATCTTGCTAGCTATCCTTGGATTCCAAACAAATAGTGAGCTAATAGCCCCAGCCAGGAAAAACCAATTGACAGCAGCGTAGGTTCCAAGGTCCCCAAAGCTTCTACGTGGTGAGATCATGGTTTGGAAAAATCGGAATTGGAACGAGAATCGGTTTTCGAGGGAGTCGGAATCAAAATCGGAATCGGTCTAAATCGGATAGGAATCGGTCTAGTTGAATCAGCCTGAATCGGTCATATATAAAAATTTAACAACTCATAACATAAATACATAAAATATATAATTATAAAATTTCCTAATACAAATGCACAAATTTATAATTTAATACAAGAATAAAAGAGTATCACTATTTATTATCATAATATCACAATTTTATAAATGTAATATTTGATATTTCATCATTTGTGTTCTATCAAATGATAACAACGAGACATTAATACAAGTCCACAAAATGAAAGTTTAGTACAATTTTACATGGTGATTACTAAATCATCTAATTCATCTGAAACATCTTCGGAGCTTGAATCATTACAAACAGATCCAAATCATGGTAGCTAAGAACAACGTTAAATTTTTTATTCAGACAACAATCAAGTCCTACAACCAAGAACACATGGCAACGTATAACTAATTAAAAAAGGCGGCAAAAGAATTAACAAACACACTATGTTCTATGAAAGGAATCATACAAAGGAATCAGTAAAGGAATCATACAAAATGCAGAAACAATCAAAATTTACAGCAGCTAAATATCAAAATTTACAGCAAAAAAAATTTGCACATTGATGAAAATTTTCAAACAAAAATTGCAACTTTACAGAGGTGGCGGCGACGAACAAGTGAGGTCGGCAGGGGATGGGCGAGGTTGGAGGGCAGAGGCGAGGTTGGAGACTGAGGCGAGGTCAAAAGGCAGAGGCAAGGTCGGCGGCGGCGGCGGTGGATGGGCGGAATCGGAGTGATTTTAGGTTTTTAAAATGTAAATTTTAATTTTACCCGTGCTTAAATAATATATTTAATATCATACCTAAGGCATTTTCGTAATTTATCTATAAAATCTGATTTTCCCTATTCACCCCGATTCCGAATCAATCAGGATAAATCGGCCGATTCCAAACCCAATTTAGCTCCGACCGATTCGATGCCTAAATCGGCTTGGATCGCTCCCGAGCCGATTTCACTAACAGTGGGTGAGATTAATCCCCAAATAACTGATGCATCATAGAAAACTCTATCCATTGGGCAAGTCCAAGGGCTGTCTGCAGGCAAGGCGTCGACATTGCAAATGTTAGGGATGCCTTCCAAGAGCCACCATGATGTGGCCAAGTACACGAAAGCTTCAATTACAGTTCCTACCACCTGGTCATTATTTCATTCATGGATTAGAGAGGCACACCATATATGAATATATGGGTGATGGAGTCTTTGATTGAAGTCAAGGAGAAGATTGGTAACTGACCTGGGCCATGAACATTGATCTTGGGGGGATCTTCATGTAATGGTAAAGTTTGAAATCTGATAGGAAGGTTAAGGCTTGAATTGTGCTAATTTAGCCGTAGGTTTTGAAGCACACATTGGCAGCAGGTTGCCCAGGTATTATGACTCCCATAATATACTCTGCAATAATGTTCAGGCCTGGAGTCTAATCAGCAAAAAACAACAGCAGATCAGCGAGCTTTTTACTTGGTGTTTGTATAAAACATTTTAATACACCATTTATTTAAAAGGTAATGCAGCGATCACTAGCTAAAATTTAACATTAACAATGAAAAACGTAGAGAGGATAACTTGTACGGCTTTAATTGGCCACAGACCATAGTAACCATTAAGAACTAAACTGGTTTGTGGTGGCAAAGGTGACACCAACAGGAGTGTGCAGAAGATGGACAAGCACAGGCCATCAATACTCCCCACCAGGGAAGTTAAAGCACGTCGTTGTAGTACTCACACACAAAGATGGTGAGAGCAATGTTTGCCACCAGAATTATCTGAAACCTCCGCACTGGTACTTGTTTGTACTTCCTCATTAGCTTTGTCTGTATATCTATCTCCTTGTTTAATGCCGACCTTGTCATCTTAATTATCTCTCTTGAAAAGATTAATTAAATTCTCTCTCTCATTTTCCCTCAAAAACATAAGACAAGAAACCTAGTTTTTGGATATAACATTGAAAGAGGTCTTACTTTCCATTGACGATTGCAACATGAGACAACGTAGCGGTGAGAGCAGCAAAGCCAACGCCATAGGTCATGGCAAAGAAGGTGCTAAGGTAGAGGGGGCCTTTCTTTTCATAAGCATCAACATCCAACTGGTAGTTGGAGTTTGTAATAGACGATGTCTCGTACTTTTGGCCTGCGGAATCAAAGAAGTGGGAGGAGAAAATGGGAAGGTCTTGGCCTTGTACACATTGAGCCAATAGGCAGCAAGTACCAAGATGTACATAATGATCACATAGCCAGCAGCAACATTGGCCCTGGCAAACCAGGGGCTGGCCAGTGGACTTCCTAGGTAGGAGGCGACTGCAGACCAGTCTAAGGCTAAGGCCCCAAACACCCATCCCATACAGGCCAGAGCCAATCTGTTGAGCTGTGACAGAGCGGGGGAAGATCCAGCAGACCCAAGAGATGGAGGAGAGCATGGAGAAAGGTAACCTGGGAAGATGTAGTAGGGAAAACTGGAAATGAGAGCAATCGAGACTTGTGGGAATCAGTTTGCCAATCGGTACGATTTATCATTGAACTCGAGTTCACAAAATCTTGTTGTTGTTCCACATTATTACAAAAAGAGGCGGGAAGATCATGATTCCTAATTTAATATGTATTTATATTATTAAATATGATAACATTTTGATCACCAGATATTAATATTGATAACCCTATTTCTTTATTCTTATTTGAGATGGGTAATGCAGGAAAAAGAAATATAGAGTTTTCTTTGTCAAATTTTAACAATGGGAGTGATCACACCATATGGATTTCCTGAATATGCCTGCCCGCCCAAAGCCCAAAGCCTGTTTTTGCCAATAACATGCATAAATTTAAAATTAAATTAATTTTCCCTTCTTTTTTCTTTTTAAATCTCAAACATTTATTAATGTAAATATATTACTTAATTCTGTTCATAAATTGACAATCTGTAGAATCCGAGATTTTTACTGTGGGTTAATTAGAAGCGAAGAATATTTACATTAATATGGTAAATTGCTTAATTAGCTAAAGTGACCACCGCTCTTAACTTGCAGATATTTACTTCTATATGCCAATATTATCATGAGTTTCTTTGGATATATATATATTTGTCTTAAAGGTAACACGTAATTTATTGGTTAATTCCGTTTCAATTTAAAATTCCATGAGATGTATGACATGTAATAATATTTGTATGGCATTTGGCAAGTATAGATTATACATGTATAAATTGCAGCTGCGTATATAGCACACATAATAAAATATTTAGGACCAGCCATCATAGTCGAATTATTATTTTATAATCTATCGAAACCAATATAATTTCAAATTTTCGTTAATTTTTCCCCACTTACATCAATATAAATTTAAAACTAAAATGCAAAAAAGATCTATATTTGTACCATTTTATACCTCCATTAAGCGTTTAACATTCTTTTTTTACAAAACAACAATGTTAGGACAATTGGATTTCCATCTTATTTTACGGGGCCCAGCTTCCAACTTTACAACAATATAGCATGGTTATATAGATGATATCTCGATCGTACTATCAAAATAATGTGAGACTAATTTTATTTCAGAAAAGAAATTATAAATAATAAAATAAAAATAATGTCTAGAGAGTGTTAGGTTGAATTAGAGGATGACATCTAGAGGCCTGGTTTTCAAGCCTTGACATAGGTATTTATCTTTTTAGTTGAGATTTATATTTTTACACATTATAATGAATTTCTTTTAGTAAATTGTTATAATGGTTATGCTATACCCTCTTATTATTACCCTTTTAATTTAAAGTTAGCTTGGTTAATTTTACAGATAATTTTACAAATTTTTTATTTTATAAAATTCTTTTTAATTTTTTTTATAATATATTAATTCGAAGATAAAACGGTGAAGTAGTAGCCTAGGACCCGATAGTGGATGGTGTCAACGGAATATTAAGGAAAGAAAAATACTTTAGGTATATTCAATACCTAAATTCACCGCTTATATCTTTATATAACTGACTAATTTAGATTTTATGAATTATAATTTATTGCCTAACTCATATATTTCATAAAGTGGTCTCTTAAGGAAATGAGCGGTCTGGGTGCTTCTCATATAATAAGTTGGGCCAAGTGCTCAAAGCTTCGTCTACAACACTCTCATAGAATATGTAGATAGTATTATATACAGGAGGTTAGGATATTAGTCTTTCGTAGGCTTTGCCGTTGTTGGGCAGCCTCGGTTCATCTTTCATTTGTTTGCTCCACTTCTCACGAGCACTAATAAATAGCCTTTGCCGACGTTGTTTGATATTCCTCTTACTATGAAACTGATCCCTTTCTCTCTTTGCTGATATTTTGAGGCATGGCAATTGATTACTGAGCTTGCTGGTTGTAACTGACAATACCCTCAAAAACCTGTTTTATCTTCATCATACATTTGGTACATGAGAAGGACAAATTGAGCATTTGGTGGACAAATCAATACCATCAATGCTATATATACTTGCCTTTATCCTTCGTATCATCAATGTATATTCAATGCGTGCATCATTTTTATCCAATGTCTACATTAACAACAGTTGCAAGAAAGAATCATCAGCGAACTGGGCAGCCATTAACAGAAACGCCCTTCTCGGTGGGGCAAGAAGCCAATGGGCAGGCATCCAAGTGGTTACCCCACCAATCAAACCTACCATGTGCCAAGCCCAAGCTAAAATGCAGAAGCAAGCCCATGAAGGCCAGACCAGCATCAAGAGCAGCGGATAGCACATAGTTGTACCGCTGCCACCAGTTCCTCTGGTACCTATACACCACAAATCCGGAGACAAACCCCAGAGCAATCCAGCTACTGTAGTTCACGGCGGTCGCCGGCGGCATTTGCACAGTTGCGCCGATGAGCACCGGCATGTTGATGAGGCGGATCCACTCTTTGTGAGGGTAGGCCTTATGAGCCAGCCACACTAGACATGGTGCAATTGCACCTGCTAGGAAAAACCAGTTCACGGCTGAGTATTGGCCGAGGTCGCCGAAAATCCGGCGAGGGCCAATCAATCCCCAGACGACGGAGGCGTCGTAGAAGACATGATCGCTGGGGCATGTCCAGAGGCTATCAGGAGGAAGAAGAGATTTGTCACATATGTGGGGGATGGTGTCAATGAGCCAGTATGCAGTAATCAAGTGTGCCACTGCTGCGACAGTTGTACCCAATACCTGAAATATCATAACAGTTCATTTTTTCACTCTATGCATTTATATCTAATCAGGATTAAAGAAACAGAGAAATAACAAACTGGGGGACCTGAGCTAAGAACATTGATCTTGGGGGAATTTTCATGTAATGGCCTAGCTTGAAATCTTGTAAGAATGTGATGGCTTGCTTCATGCTTATGAAACCATAGACCTTGAATAATATGTTGGCTACTGGGCGTCCGGGATACAAGTATCCAATGATATACTCCGTGATGATATTCAATGTTGGTTTCTGTTCACCATCAGTAATTAGCAAGGTTGGATGATGGATCCGTTCATACTATAGCCATTACATATTTGGCATGCTCATTAAGGGAATAAATTAGTACCTGGTTTGTTGTTGCAGCAATGATTCCAATGGGGAGTGTGAAGAAGAAGGCAAGGCCACAAGCAAGCAATACTCCCCACCATGGCAGCTGCAGCTGGTCCTTGCAGTATTCACATGAAAATATGGTAGCAGCTATGGTAACAACCAAGAGACAAAGAAACCACCACTCAGGAACTTGCTTGTATCTGCTCATTAGCCTTGTGTGCACATCGATCTTTTTCTCCCTTAATGCCAACTTGCTCATCTGCCATATCTCTCTGTTTAATCAGCATGATCGATAACCAAAAATTTCATCATAAAGTTGACAAATATATGAATTCAGTTCACTTCTAAATTTGTGTATGACAAACAAAGCAACAAAAAGTGGTACATTAAAAGACATCAAGCGCTAAAGTTCACCTTCCGTGGAAGAGAATAACATGGACCACAGTGGCAGTAAGAGCAGCAAATCCAACACCATAGTAAGTCATACCAAAGAAGGTACTCAGATAGAGAGGGCCACTCTTTTCATAAGCCTCCACATCAAGTTGGAAATTGGAGTCTATAATGCTTGTAATGTCGTATATCTGCCCTGTTGCAGTAAAGAGTTCATCTGAAAATATGGGGAATGTTTTGGCCTTGTATATATTGAGCCAATATGCTATGGGGGTACAAACATACATGACAAGGAAGAAGCCAGCTGCTACATTGGCAGTGGCAAACCATGGACTTGCCAATGGGCTTCCAAGGTAGGAAGAAATGGTGGACCAGTCCAGGCCTATTGCTCCAAGGCCAAGACCATGGAGACCAGAGCCTAGCTGCTGTGCTAAGATTGAGTGGGGGAATACCCAACAGAGCCAAGAGAGGGAGGTGAGCATGGAGAAGAGGTAGCCTGGGAAGACATAGTAGGCAAAGCTGCATATGAAAGCAATGAGGAAGAACTGGTTCCTGGTTAAACTATGCTTGGTCCTGATTTCCTTTTCATGGAGTGCTCTGTAACCGCAATGCAAAGCTAGTTAATTTTCATGAGCTCAAATACTAACACTGCCCATGTTTTACAAAAAATTAGTTAGAGTTCAGAAGTTGAACTAATTAGTCATTAAAAATATACCCAAAAATTAAAGTCCAGATATGTGAAAGAGCAAAGAAATACCTGAACAGGGAAACCTGGACCAAATTCTGTGGCCACCACATCACTGCTGGTTCCACGAGATACCGTCGAAATATGCCGGCCCATCCGAATCCCAAAAACCTTCATCAATCACCATATGAGCTTAAATTTTTTATCCAAACAAATCTATATATTTATATATAAACAAAACAAATAGATATAACAATACATTTTAGTACTACTTTACATTTGTTCTGTTGACAAATTACAAATTTGTCACCAAAGTAGATCGAATACTATCCCTGCTGCAAGAATAACCTTAGTCTTGAACAACTCCAAATACATCTTAATATGATAATCATTATATCCCCACTAATAAAGATGGAATCTAGCTACCTTTTTACATGACCACCATCTTAATCAAATGAATGATTGGAAGTAAGAGTAATAAAACCAAAGTCGATCTAACCTGGGTGGTGAGGACGATAACGAGGGAGACAGCGATCCCCATCGGCCGGTGGTAGAACACCTTCACCGCCGTCACCACATGGATGGCATATACAGCAGCCGCACCGGAGTTGGCGAAGATGGTGATGAGCACATGCTCCTTCACATTAAACGGCCCGGGATTGAGCGAGAACTCCCACCTACGGCCCGAGAAGAAGGCTTTGGAAGGCAGTATCCTCGCAAGGAGGTGGCCGAGGGGGACGACGGCGATCTGCGCCGACACGGCGGTGATGGAGAGCGGCTCCTTGCGGAACCAGAAGAACTGGTTGACGAAGGAGAGGAGGAGGCAGGAGACGGCGCCGAGGAGGTAGGTTCGGAAGGTGAGGGATGGGAGCGACGGGTCGTCGGTGTCGGGGACGGTGAGCAATACCTGGTCGACGACGTGGGGTTTCGCTGCTTCATGTGAATTGCTAGCGTGGGAGCTGGTACATGGCTTCTCATGGACGTGATCTGTAGAAGATGATTATTGTTATGCAATTCTCTTGTACTGCAAGCCTATATGCATTCAGATGTCAAATGTAAAATTATGAAATGTAATTTACATACCTTTCATGATCATATATATATATATATAGATAGATAGATAGTAGTTATTATAGTTATTAGTGATGATGCTACTATATTAGATTCGATGAGAAGGTGATCAGGAGATGATTACCGATAATTAGAGGTGTGTTGATATCAACATGCGCAGCTCTGTCGGCCATTACAACAACTTTGGGACGGAGGAAGGAGATGGGATCTGTGAAGTCAACTGCCTCCACGATTTGAAGGTCGGACATTAATTTAAAGGGTGGAAGTGTGGGCCCCCCACTCTTTGAGTATGTGAATGAATGTGCACCAAATCAGCGGCCTGATACATGTCGGGCAAGGGATTTTTTATTGATGTCAAAAAACTGGCCCGCTGTGTTTCAAATATATATATAAATAAATAAATAAAATAAAAAACTAGCCCGCTGGGCCGGCCCGGCCCCTGCAAGCCCACCAGAGTTAATGATATTATGATATGTGGCATAGCCCAGCACGGCACATAAGCCCGGCCCACTTAAAACACCTAGCTAGGGTGAGCACTTGGGCTTTCCACAGAGAACTCCTTCCCTTCCCTAAAGAATGGAAAAGATTCTTCCTGCCGTAAAAGTGCACGGTAAAAACCACTAAAGCCTACGATTACAGAAGAAATTAAGTGAAGTACTTTTGGATAAAAAGTATGGAAAGGTGTTAATAACTTCCCCACCCGGACCTATGCCCTAACCTAGAGTAGCTAGATGTGGTAATAAAATTAATCTTTTCATACATGGGTTTCTCTAGTACAAAATTAGCCACTTCAAATAAATTCATTGCTCCGGCCAAGGTAAGAGCGTTTAGGCTCTCTTATGACCCACACCACACAATAATTAATATATACTTGAAATTACTTGGTTTTGGAAATTATGAGTCAAAATAAACAAAATGGTTTAATTATATGGGGAACACAAGTTTTGAGCGTAGGATAGTATTTATAGAAATTTGAACTTATAATCATTCTTCAAAAAGGTTGAGATGCATTATTTATGATGTCTTCCCTTCAGTTAATATAAGATCTCTGCCTAAGATTGGGTTATTCTTGCTCAAAACCATAGCAAAGATGAGCCATGGTGGCTGGCTTGGAGAGTGAAATAAATGAAATTCACGAATTTCTTCACAATTGTTTATAAAATCGTCCATCTTGATTAGAGATCACTACAAGACATGCACTGTTTGATGTTTTTAAAATAGAAAAAACATTATCTTTAGGCTATTTTTATGCACGAAAAGATTTTTAAGTGGCAGAGGCTAAACATGATGTAATACAAATGAAAATATTATCACAACAAATAACTATTCTAACGATATATAAAGCTAAAATTCATGTATTGACCATGTACAACTTGCCGACAGGCATTCGTAGAGATAACATATCATAACAGCACTAGTAAACATGCATGAAAACTTAAGATAATATCGTTCAAAAAAACAAAAGAGAGATATATTCACATGAGTGCGTTTGTCATCACTAACTATTCCTTACATACAAGTGCCAGCTTCAAGATGTACATGTTTTCATGAGACAAGTATAAACACATGCCACTTAATTGGCTTAATATTGGGCAACTTTGGCTTGATTACATGCATGTAATTTTTTAATCTCATGTGATCACATTTGTAGACCAACTCAAACCCCCTGCAATGTCCTCAAGGATGCAAGTTCTTGGCCAGGTTTCTCCGAATCAATCTCAATGGGATGCTTGTAGACGGGGTTTTCCCCATCAGCAAATTTGAAGTGGGCAGATTCGGCCAATACGTTTACAGCACTTACAACTCCTTCAATCCTTGCTGCAATTTCAATCAGCAGTGATGCAACTGTAACAAGAGGCATCAACTCCATGAGTGGCACACTTGTGGAGATCATAGGCTGTTTTTTATGATGATCTTTATCCTGGCCAGCTTCTTCAAGTGTCGTTGGTGAAGCTTGAGACATGAAACATTGGTTGGGGAAAGACTGCAAGGCATTTCTAAGTTCTTCCACTCCACTGTTCATTTCCGAAACCAGGAAATCAATAGTGGATGATTTTTTCATGGCTTTGGCTGATGTTGCAAGCTCTTTTAAGACATTGGAAGATTGTGCTCCCAGACTCATGCATGGATCGCTAAGATGCTCCTTTAGAAGGTCTGATGGCTGCATAGAAACAAACAAATATTTCACTTTTGCTAGCAAATTGCGATTGGAATTATTTATCAAGAAAATAAAATAATATAAGTAGCCAAAGTAAGAATTTAAATGGAGCAATATTGTTATTAGTGACCTTGATTTCAGAAGTGATGGATGCATTAAGGGCCTCTACACAGAAAGCACTGTAACGCAATGTGGTACCAATATTCAAGTATTGCTTCCATGGATACCTAAAACCGAATTGCCCGTGAGCTGGCTCCCATCTTGCAAAGTTTGCCTTCATTGTTTACGACAATAAATTTAGTATTTTACTCCATTGTTTTTTAGTTATGCAAGACCAAGTTCGCATATATATGTAGGACTAATTACAAAAACTTATAGATAGGCTATTGCATTAGGGATGAACGAGTGAAAATGTCAATGGAAAAAGTTACAATATTACTTACATATGATTCTTCGCTTGCCTTTGAATTAAGGACACATATGTAGCTCTGGGATTTTTGAATTGATTCCTTGTAATCTTCATCATCATCCAAGAAATAACCAGCCACACATCCTAAATCGAGCAGAACTTATACTAGTTAGAAAATGCCTCAACCAGAATTATCATTTTGGACAGTACAATATTAGACATGGTGAAAATAATTCTTCTTAGCTCATACCATCTAAAGCACTGGCTAGCTTTTCCATGTTGCGTATAATGAGAAGATGAAGCTCCTTCCCGGCCCAAATTGGCTGCACAAGCGTGCTCACTAGTACGCAGATTGAAGCTCCTATGATAATGGTCATAAGGCGGTGACTGGCTAGATCAAGAAACTCATCAACTCTGAACCCAGAGACAGATACGAAGCTGAATGTGAGTATGAAGATGGTGACTCCATAATCAAAGTTCTTCTTTATTTCAGGGATGAATCTAGAGAAGGTGGCTGTTGAAGCTGCTCAAAATTCAAAATGATGAAGATTCAAGTTAAAATTGTGTGTTGTTATATATGTTTTAATGATGAAAACAGGAATCAAGGAATACCAATGAAGAAAACTGAGATGGAAAGAACTATAGGCTGGGCTTTGTCTCCTACGTCTCTTGCAAGTAAGTTGACACCAACTGCAAGTGTTCCTGCTGTGAATGTTGCAATCCCTCTGTTTAGTCCCTTTGAAAGAGTTCCTCCTGCAAAGACCATCATCGAAAACGAACAAAACAAATATTAATTATACTGGTTTCCACCGATCATAGCTCTATATATTAAACCATAGAAACAAGTAACAAATGCGTAATTGTTCAAAGAGAATAGTTACATAAGCACCAAGGTTGGAGATATGAACGTTGTTCTATAAGCATAGATAATATTGATGCTCAATTTACGCATGCCTGTTCTTTTCTAGACAACTTTTGTAAAATGGAAGGATTTAATTCCTTACCAACAGTGTATTCAGAGACAACAACAACTGTCATAACTGCCCACATGGAGGTTCCTCCAACTCCATCATACAATGGCCTCAGATAGTAAAAAAGAGACACCAGGGATAGGCTTAGTGCAACCTTCAAAGAGTGGATAACTCTCCTTGGCTCATCAACTCCTATCTTCCATATCTTCTCCATAAAACCCCACATTTTGTTCTTCAATGCCAGGATCAACATAATGAGAAAAAGCCATAGTCTTTCAACCTTGCCAGTCTGTGGAGCTAGCTCCTCTGACGACCCTTCTGAAACTGTCAACCTCCACTCTAATCCAGAGCTACTTCCTCCTTTCTCACAAACCATATGTGCAGATGACTAATTCAATAACAATAGTACGTGAATTTGAGGCTTGTAATTATCAGCTGTAGCAAAATTGGCTATCTAGGCCCCGAGGAAGGCCAGGCAATGCCAGTTTATTAGGTAAGATATTTCTTGGTTGATTTCTGATTGTGATCATGTCACTAACTTATATAAGAGTACAATGACCTGCCAGGATTACTTAAACTATTGTAAGATAAACTACTTTGTAATGTTTGGAGCCACTTCCACTATCTTGCTTTGGCTTGATTTGCTTTTCTGGTGTTTAGCTTTCTCTCCACCATACTGCATGCAAGCAGACAGTGGTTTGCCCATTGATACTGCATTGTAGATCAACACTTGTCAGCTACAAACAAGCTTTCATGGTGGAAGAGTTATCTCTTGACCTAAAAACCCAAGATTGATCTCATGTAGAGAAGCCATCGTCGTAGGCAAATTAGGAAGTTTATTTTTAACATGCATGATTATATATATTACAGAAGGATCTGTTAATTCTTAAATTGTTGAACATTTTGTTTACCATAATTAGTTGGCATAATGTAACTAGAAAATATGATTTCGGGGGAGGTCTCCTTGGATTGTTAGTGAAAAGAACGGCGCGTGCACCGTACAGGTCAGTGATAGTAGTATCAATTCTCGAAACTTCATTGGTTGCCTGAAAAAAGCTTGAATAGGAGTGATGCAATCCAAATGGCAAAGCATGCCCTTGAATTAGTTTTCTTTTTTATTCCGACTGTATCCTAGTTTAATTAAGTAAATTTTCGTCAGCAAAAAATTAGGTGTATAACTTTTACAAAAAATAGTGTATACCTACCTTTTTCTACAAGTATTTAGGTTGCGTACGTAAGTATGTATGATACTACACACCAATTACGAATAATTCAAAATAGATAGAAACTAGTACAATTTTTTTTCATGATGTTAGAGGACTATGATAAATTCATAGTTCAGGATAAAATATATCATTCTTAGGACGATGCAATTAAATGTGGTGCCAAGCATAAAAAATACTTTAACTTATTTTGTAAAATAGTGAAAATTAGTGCAAGCTGTTTCAACCATGGTTTTTATATTCGAAATTTGGACATGCTCTTTCGGCCCTTGAAATTTGATAAATATATGATTTATATTGTTCAAAAATATTGATTTAAATAATCTATACGAAAAATAATATATTCTGATAGTTTTTATAACTTGACTTAGGAAGTCAATTATAAAATTAGTTAGTACGAAGTCATTAACGAAGTTTGACTTGATAAATTATGAGGTAGCATCAACTAGGAGAATTTTTTAAGTCAAAAAAAGTTTTAAAATTATGGTATATCAATTAGAAACTTAGTAAATTACATCTTCTAATATTTTCTTGTATGATATTTTAGCTTATGAATGATATTTCCTCACCCTAGTTATAAACCATGCATGTACATAATTTCGGATTTTTTTCTCATATATAAGTAAGTACCTCATTTATGAATAGTATTTCACCATGATTGTGTATATTACGACAGTATAAGTAACAGCCCTTAACAACTGATTTTAAGAAATAACTTGGAAAAAAAATTGTTTGTGTTGTGCCTTTATATGAAATATGAAACAAGTTGTAGTTCAGCTTGAGCTCGACTCATTAAATGATGATAAGGTCAAATAACCTACTGGTTAAAACTCCCATGGAATGGCTTCAACCATGCACATTACTGTGAATATTCTAAGTTTATAGTC
This sequence comes from Piper betle, assembly GCA_033002965.1. Classification (NCBI taxonomy): domain Eukaryota; kingdom Viridiplantae; phylum Streptophyta; class Magnoliopsida; order Piperales; family Piperaceae; genus Piper; species Piper betle. The sequence continues at coordinate 109,858 of JAURVB010001822.1, read as the reverse complement.
ATTTTAATTTCTTAATGATCAAAATAAAATGAGCTTAGGCATATTCTAGCACAGCACTAAGCTAATTTGGAAGCTGGCTCGGACAATGGTCACCCTGAAATTCACCATCAAATGTTTGATGGTCCACACTAATTTACTTTCAAGACCAACGTCATTTTAAACCTAATATTAGGATTTTAACAACTAAGTGGCCAGGCCATTAGCTGTTAACTGCTCTTAATTTTTTATGATAGAAACAATGGAACATTGATGGGGTGATGAGATCCAACTTCTATTCTATACAATAATATTCTTGCTAGTTGCTGGCATGAACTTTGTATATATACGAACAACTTCTAGCTTATCACTTGTTCGTCATCATGTCTACCTTTGCCTTTTGTTTCACCAGAGACCATGCATTGTATATTCCAAAATTAGGTCATCGATCCAAAAACCTATAGTTTTCTGATGTTGCTTATCACTTTTTTCTTGAATAAATAACGAAAGTCTTTCCATTATAAGTGTACCAATCTGAGAACTTGAGACAGCTTATCAAGAACTATATCAGCAGCCATCAAATAGTAAAGGTACGACCGCGTGTTATCATCTGTTACCTACTTCAGTCACACCGAGAAAGCACCAAACATGGCTTATGGTTAGCGTTAAACTAAGTATGACCGAATGTTCTCAAAGTTAAAGTTCCTTAGATTCAATTCTTAATTACATGGGATGTTTGTGACTCTAGATCTCCATTCATGAATTAATATAGTTTGCTAAGTGCGATCCGAGACACCCAACATTGGCAAATTTTTAATATAACAAGCTGTCAAGCGATATTTATATATATCATTCTTTTTGCACAGTTCATATCATCGGGCACAGCACTCAGTAAGTTAAATTTATGCTATGATAATTATGTTTGGGTGATCTATTGTAGTATTTTGAAGTGCGAATGTTTCATATGATCTGGTACTTGACATATATATATATAGCCTATAGGAATATGATACGTATACAAGGATATATTCTACAATTGATAAGATCATACATATGATGTATATATGTATTTCTCCAAAGAGTCACCCTAAATAACCCATATGTAAAGGGTACATTGTTTACGCAAGTATGAACTTGGGTAAAGATAATCAGATGGATTTGATTACAATAAATGTGATTATATTATATATACTAGGCGATTATGTGATCAATAAGAGCTGAGTTAAAAAAATAAGCACTCGGCACGAAGATCTACCTACGAAAGCCCATATCTCTTCCAGGATGGGCCTGAAATATAGCCCCATGTCCAATGTCATGGGCTTCAAGGAACCGTTCGGAAGGGCTGCCCAGCTAGGTTGAAGATCCACCAACAAAAATTAACCCTATTAAAAAGTCAACAACAAACAGCTTGACCTTAACAATTCAACAAAGGAATCGCCTTCAAAAAAAGATGATAGTAATAATAATAATAATTTTTCTCAATTTTTTGAAAAAAAATTTACATTTGAAACTTACTATTTTATTTTTTTAGATTGGTGCTGCCGTATATGGGGAGCCTCTAGTTTAGTTACAGTCAAAAATTCTCCAGCTGATCCGACCAAAAATTCAACGATTGCAATTGGAATGCGCTCCCTTGTACCTGATTGTGTCTTAACTGTTTCCAAGTAGAAGAGTTGGTGAGTCCTGCGAGATGAAGCTCTTGGCCATCTTCTGCAATCAAACATGAAGGTGGTTGCATGCATAATTCTCAACATGTAAATCCTTACAATCTTTGAATTTTGCATGGTATGACCCATGATTCTTCTCTTAATTCGTTTTATGTCACATTGCCAACTCCACGGAATTAATCAACAGTCCTTTTTGCGATTCTAAGGTCTGTATCATGACAAACAGGTTCAATGTTGACCGAAATTTTGTCACTACTGAAGGTTCAAGTCCTTCGCTAACTAAATAATTATATTAATAAACACATATCGGGATTCTAAATGTCTTGATTACGAGTCAGTCAATACTATTAACAGTAATTATTAACCGTTTTTTATACAATTAATTATAACCAAACAGTTAACCGAGTTTCAACCGTTTTGATGTTGACGAAATGATCAAAATTTGGTTAATTTATCACCATTTCATATAACACATCAATCAATAAAAAAATATATAAGGTTTAAAATAAATATATATATATATATATAACCGTAAAAAATAGCCTCTCATACAAAATATAAAATATTTTAATATTTAAAATAAAATAAATTAATCTTAAATTATAATAAAAAGAAACTTTAAAATATTGAGCTCTAATCATTACAATAATATTACGCAAAATATGTTTCAAATAAAAAACTAATTTCATATAGATAGTGTCTAAGTTAGGAAATAAAATTGAAATTTATTCATAAAACATATAAGATTGCATAATTACATTTGGTGAAATTGGTTAAACCTTTCTAATTTGTTTGATTAAATTAATTGAGCTATTCACTATTTTACAAAATATTGAATAATTTTTTTACCATATTTATGCTATTTAATTTGGTACAATCGATAAATCCGTAAATCCGCTAGCTATTTACTGCGCTAATAATATACATCAGTCATTTTCGTCACTAAAGTCCATATTTTTCTTATTATAAGATTATAAGGTATTAAAAGATGACTAAAGCACTACTACATATAAAATTATAAATGGTCAATGCTTCTTCATGAACTGAAAATTCTCAAGGCAAATTCAAGTCCAAAGTAACAGCCGGGAAAGTTCAACCTTACTTAGGCAGTACTTTTAATTAAATTGTTATCAACACTCGCTGGGAGCCGCAAGTTGCCCAGTATTTGACGAAGATAGCTTGGACTTTATACATGTTCAATTGCTTAATAGCTTTTTTATGGGCAATTTGCAGTCGTTCCCATCCTTTGGTATTGTCTGCAATTGGTCAGAAAGTGGCTTTGCAACTAACAAGTACAATTTGTTGGAAATCACACGGATTAGGATTTGGTGGCTCATATGCATTGCACTGTATTCCACTGTTTGAAAACCCAAGAAAAGGTTACCAGGTTTTTTGCTTTTTGTTTTTGTTTGGTTAAGCCTTGGTAACGAGTTTCCATGTACAAGACCTTAAACGAGGTCATGAGCAGCTGCTCAGATAGAATTTAATTCTCTTCAATAATTTGTGGCTTCAAATGCTCATTTATCTTTTTGGGACCTTCAATACATATTCAAACTTGCAACTATATTCTGGCAACATTTCAAGGGCTTCAAACACAAACGATGTACTAGTGATCCATTTGTCTTTCAACATTCTTGGTCAATCACTCCTGCACGCTAATCACAGCTCAACCAATACAAGAAAATAGTTTGTTATACGAATTGTGTACTGTCTAACTATTTCAGCCCTTTTAGTACTCAAACCATATTCAGTTAATATGTTCTAATATCAGAGCCAATCCCAAAACTAGGATCTTCCAAACTTGCAGCTGTACATATGAAAGAAGAGTTTGTAATGATCCAGGCATGCATTCAGTGATCATTCAGAAGGGATGAAGTTTTGCTAAGGTTGGAGAGATGAATTTGTGTACGAGGACAAAAGTTTGTTATTTCATTTTCACTTGTACAGGACAAACCTGGCTGTGTTTACTTCCAAATCACAATTTAATGAAAAACGGGCTAGCTGCATATATAAGAGGTACACCTATCTACTGGTTTCTTGAAATTGCACACTTAGTATCATCAAAAGATAGTTTTTAATTTCGAACATAATACAGCCAGATTAACTACACATTCACCAGTAAATGATGTTAGCATGCAAATCGAATTGTCGCTTGTATTCATATAATACTTGCATACAAAATGCATTTCTATAATCTTACACAAACCCAACCTTAACAAAACCAGTATTGTTTGATCATAAAGGAGGATTACATATCCACAATTTTCCCAATGAAGTACCAACAACTAAAAACTAGATATATCATATTCTCCCAGCTAATTAGCAAAATCAAAAATCAGAAACCAATCGCAAACTTTTACACCAATATTGCAGAATGATTTCAAGGCAACATATAAAAGGAAGCATAGCAAGGGGACTTGTTCCAAGTCTTGTAGTGCAAAGCAAAAATCTTCTTGGCCTTGTGCCTGGTCTTACTGTTACAATCTTCCCGCACCAGCACCATGCAGAGCCTGGCCACCCTCCCACCTCCACCATCTCATCTACCACCCCACCCTTCACACAAAACCTGCACAACTGCAACAGCAACTTCACCCCCACTTCGCTCGCCGCCGGCGACACCGTCAGTATCTTCCCCACCACCGCCGCCACCCCGGCCGCATGAGCTTCGAACGCTGTTCTCCCCTCTGCCCTTGAGCACAAGGCCTTCAAGACCCCCAGCATTAGCTCGCAGCTCCTCCTCTCATCACTCTCTGCAAGCAGCTCAATCAAAACTGCAACCACCCCTGCTTCAATGGCCTTGATTCGGTTCCTTTGGTATTGGGTCAGCTCCATTAGGATCGAAAGAACTGCCATTGTCGCCTTGGAGGAGTTCTGATCTTTTAATATCTCAACCATGGCATCGAAGAGCTCCGGAAGTAGCTCAGATTTGTATCTTTCGTCTACCACCTTGAAGAAATGCTTCAAAAGGAGTGCAGCGCAGGTTCTAGCTTGGTAGCTCCCTCTCTGCAACACTAAGCTCAGACTAACCACAATCTTTCCTTCACCATCTTCGCCGATTTTCTTCATGAGTTCATTGGATGGCTTCAAAAGGTACAGAACGCTCAAGGCTTCTTCCATCAACGTTGGTGGCCATGGGGAAGCAAACGATCCATGTAGCTGCTCTGTTTCTGCAATGAGTGAAGCGATTGAATAGACCAGGCCATGATCATCAGACTCTCCCAAGCACTTCCTGTTCACTTCACTCTCTTGAATCAACATTCTCATCTTCTTCAAGGCTTTTCCTCTCGAGTGCGGCTGCTCCATCTCCTGGACAAGCTTGGATATGATGGACGCATCAAAAGTGGGTGCAACATCTCTTGTAGTGCTAGGACCCATGGCCATGTTGGGGTGATCAACATGCCATTGCTGGATGAGTCGGAGGAGGTTGGAGTTGGGTGTGACGCCGGCCAAGCCGCCGGCAATGGGCTGCTGAGTGACGGGGCACGTCCGGTGGCCGTAGACGGAGATCCACCGCAGGATGCTGTCCCGGTCGTAGGTCATGCCGGTGGAGAGGGTGACGGGATCCTTCATGACCTCTAGGGAGATGGGGCATATGGAAGGGAGGAACCTGATCAGAGCACCCCATAGATGTTAATTTTGCTGCTCTCCTAATCCTCTCTGTCCTCTTGAATTGTATACATATTTATAGTATGTTGATTGTAGGAAATTGTTGCGGTAAACTAACTTTATAGCCTAATTTGGTAAGCTGTGGTTTAAAAAGTTAATCTTGATCTTTTCCGGTAATAGATCAACGGTCATAATAAAAAGAGTCTTCTCCATGATTTTAATATTATTCAAATTTAAACTAATCCTTAAATAATTATTGACATATTTTAAAAGATTTTTATATGTATGATCTGCAACATATGTAACTTATATAAACTATACTTTTTATTTGGAGCAATTTAATATGTCCCACTGCTAAAAATTTGTATAAATAAAAATTTTAATAATAAAAATAAGTATAGATTTTTAACTAAATCTAATATTTTTAACCATTTTTTTAAGTATCAAAATAATTATTTTAAAAATTAATTTTAAAATAACTATTAACTAATGTATTTTTTATAAAATTCTAAAGTTAAATCATATTGATACCCAAAAAAATAAAATACTATCACCTTGATGCCACTTATGCACTATATTTTTTATAGACATAAATTTTATTTTCTGGGACTAATTAAATATAAATTCGGTTAATTTATATTTTTCATAAATATAATTTTATTTTGTGGGATTAATTAAAACTTGTTTAAATTAAATATATAGTTCACATAAGCTATACAAGGAGTAACTCACCTTAATTTTTTTCATTTTAAAATTATAAAATACAATCTCGAATCACACTCTAACCAAACGAATGAGATAGTCAATAAGCTACTTGTTGTATACATAGAGTATGAATGAATGTATGCAGAAATTAGCTACATATTCACTGTCCACTCTATTAGAAGCTTTATGGATGATTAAGCTAACTCTAGTAAAAGTTCTTACTTGTTAGGAAAGAGACCAACTGATGATAATATTTACTACTAATAATCATTCTTAATGCATGCGCTAAGAGTACTGGTAGTAGACACCAAAGTGACATCATTAAAAATATAGACAGGCTCTAAAAAAACACATACAGAAGGTCTGATATATACACACATCTATATATGTCTTAAGGTATTTAGCTCTGATAGATCTTATATGTATTTTTTCTTGCATGCAATAATATTTTTCTTCCCGTAGGGTTCTAATACGGTATATGCCTTAAAGACCAAGTAGACTTGTTAGATTATTGATAATGATGAATTCAAGTAAAAGTTCAAAGGTTCATGACAGAGAACCTTGACAATTTCTTCTTCTATTAATTACTGGCAAAACAGTGGAAATTCTACTGGCAAAACAGTGGAAATTTAATAAGAGAATTGAAGTGTAATAAGAGTAGTTTGCTGCGAAATTTAATGGATGAGAGCAGTGGAAACCTCATGAGTGACCTAATTAATTGAAGAGTTGAATAAACGCACTTTTGGGTCATTGTAATCGTTGGACTCTTGTGCATGGAAATGAAAGTTTCTTTCCTTTCGCCTTCTTTGAAGCTTGATAAATTATAAGAAATAAGCTGAATTTGTACTCATTTATTTTCTTGGTCGATCTCCCCTTCCAACTTGTTCATGAGTTTACAATCTTTTTGTTTCTGACTTGACAGTTTAGACTTCGACAGCATGATAGAGCACGCAGTACTACTTTTCTCAACTCTGTAGAATAACAATTTGGATTTATATATGGATGAAGAAAATTACTTTCAGTGGTAGTTTGATAAAATAATTAAAAAAGGGTTAAAAAATATAATGCAAGACCTAGACTTTTGTGATTGGTATTGATAAGCTATTTTTAAAGGAAATGTTTGTTGAGTTGCCTTTGAATACAATAAATTAGCCAAGCTAGATATAATCATCATACATAGTAAACTGATACTTCATGTGCTTACCAAGGAATCATATAGAAAGTCTATCCATTAACTATTAGTAAAACAATCAAGGAAGACTCAAGATAGCGACGATAATTATTAATTGAGCAATTCGTTTACAGATTATGCAAAGTTCAAAGATGTTGATATCTAATCAGAAGTTTGCTATAAGTTTCTGATCATCAGAATTTTAAATTCCTTCCCTAAATGTATAAAATACTGATCATTATCAATAGCTGGTTGGAACATTTCTATTTTAAAATTTAAATTAATCACACAAAATCAACAAAGTCTTCCAACATATTAATTTTCAACAACATTTAGTCTTGTCGTATTTATTGATCAGTTCGAAACAACAGCGGCCCACAATAATCCGTGGACCACATCATGGGACCCAATGGTTTGAAGGATCTGGATCGTCCATTGAGGATGTGTTTTCAAATGACTTTTTCCAGGTCTAAATGTGGCTTTTTCCTCGTGATCCGCTTTCATGGAATTGAATTGGATGGGAAGCTGGGCCAAAAAGCCTTCATCTTTATCCGACTTGCAGACATGTTATAATGTTTGGGTCACAAAAAGCTGCAGTCAACTCTACTTTGTTGAGAGCTGTCATTGCTCGGCAACTGTATTTGTGCTGTCCAAATTCTATAAAAAAACAGATTTTGATGACTTCCTATATATTTTATAGCCAATGGAGTCCTTTTCATAATCTAGCTCATTGGTATGTTTGGATATAATGTTGTTTGCTACTTCAAATATGGGCCATGAAGCTTGGAAAAAAACAATATGAGCCATAAAATGATTGCAGCAATTTTTCCCTTATAATAACCAGTAATAACACAAGATGTAAGGAACAATATGAGACATTTTTGGTCAGGTTTATATTTATTAATTACATACTGCGTCGAGCCCAAGCCTAAACCAGTTGAGGGTCCAAAGCCGGATCAACTCATTCCCATCTCTACACTATTTGAAATAGGAATTTGGTTTTGCAGGTCTGCATGACTTGTAAATTTACCTCACCTTATTGCTTGATTGCGAATACCAAATTCAATGCCTCAGTAACCAAGAATTCCAACGCGCCTTAAACTAATGAATGATTGGTTTTATTGGTCAAAAAAAGAAAGATAGAATCTTGTTTACTTTTCCATGAAGAACATAAGTAGTCAAAGAGGAAATATGATATTGGAGTATATATAAGTGGAAGTAATATTCTGGTAATTGTGGAGTAGAAAAGTAAGATATTGAACAGATGGGGGCTCTGACATCAAGCTGCAAGTAACCCCACTGAATTCATAATCTTCAGTTGGAGTGAAGGCAACATGAGAAGGAAGAACACAAATGAGTCAATGAAATGACTTCATCGCCACGTGATGTTCTTTAATTGTTTAGCTTTGCATTGATCACTTCCAACTCCACTTAAAGGGACTGTGACTGTACAATTAATTATTCATAGGATCATCACTTAATTAGTTTCATTGGATAATTTTGTATCCATATCTAGTTATATGTTAGCTTAAATCAAACCGGTGTAGCTATTGCAAGTTCAAGTTACATAATTTGTAAGGATTTAGAAGGACGTGAGCCACAAATTTGTGACATGCAACTTAATTATGAACTCGACAAGGTGCAGCCATTACAGTGTATAACATTTTTGGCCCATATAGTGATATTAGCCTCTCTCTTAAGTTTTTCAGGCCTCCAATCATGCTTTCCCTGGTAAATCTGTGAAGTTATAAAGGCTGGTAATATTATCTGTTCGAGACCCATAATAATTTTCATGTAATTCAGTCACAAATGGATGTCAAATTGAGTGCTCCAGATCTTACTCTTTGCTATTAAAGAAACACATAATTTATGCGAAATTGTAAATCAAAAATAGTGCAATGTTCGAAGGCAGACTTCTACCAGCAACATGAGCTCATGCATGGTGATCTGTGTTATTACTTCTTAGTTTAATTTGGGGTGAGAGATTAATCATTTTGCACGTTTGTTCAAGGGAAGAAGATAAATAATTTTAGTGTGCGGTCTAGCTAGAACCCTCGCAAATATTTTTTATCACTATCACCTAATGTAAAATAATTAGTCTCTAATCTACAACTTCTCTGCAAATCAATTGTTACAAGTTACCACTGTTGGGGACAACTGATCAATTGTTACACTGTTGTCACTGTTGTCCCCAACAATTGTTCAGCTGTCACTGTTGCCACAGTTGTCCCCAACAATTGTTGGGGACAACTGAACAATTGTTGGGGACAACTTCTCTTCAATCAAGAGACGAGACCATACGATTAAGAGAGTGTTGCAGTGTTCTTATGATAGTTCGAACTCTGGAAGGTCTAATAGAAAAGAGCACCTCCTACTCCAAACATATGCTAACAGCTCCATATCAACCACATGAATTTAAAGTGCTGTCACAGTGGAGAGTACTGAAGACTGCAGTTGGTCATCTGAATAGGTAACCATCGCAGAAGACCAAGAATGGGCATCCATCTCCAATGTTTATGGAGCACAGCTCCAAACTTCAAATATGGCGAAGAATTAACGCATCCTACATTATAATTAGGTTTCTTTTGCATCCTGTTTTTCATTATTACTGACACTAACAAGAATTAATGTCCCTTTCCTTGCATTTAATTTAATTACTTCATATCATTGAAGAAAGTTTTGGCCATTCTTATATGGTTGGCCATTAGACAAAACACACGCGGTCCACTGGTCCTATAGCCATTATATATCTGGTCATGTCGAAGATTCCAAGGGCAAACAGACAAGAAGGTAGGGTACACAATCCCATCAAAAAAATTTCACCAAATTATCACTTGTCTCATCCTACTAATGCAGCCAATTAAACACAGTCCCAATTACCTCCTATTTGATAGGCTACTACTTCATCCCATTCTTTCTTCCTCCAATATAATAATAAGTTTTTCATCTAGTGTTTTAGTGGGCCAGAATTATGAGATTAACCATCATTAACATTTGGGCCTAGGCCCACATGACATCCAACAAAGGCCAAGCCCACCATGGCAGCATGGGCTTGTTAACGCCCGCCTCACTCGTCGCTCTAACCTTGATTGTCCGCATAACTCCAGGATATAAATGTGGGCCCCCGCCTGCCCTAACCACAGAATGAAATATGAAGTATTTGATTATACATAACTTTCTTCGCATTGTCTTGCAACTGGTCTTCTACCTCCTTCAGATCCAGAATTTTATGTTCCACTTCCTACTGCCTTACATGCTTCCTCTAAAGATGTTCTTTGTTAATCCCAATTTGGCAAGAGAAAGATCTAGTTTCAAATTTTAGTAGCTATTGATTTTATTAAATTTTTAGATTAAGTCAATATCATCAAAAAACCGAATTAGAGTAAAGTTATAGCACACAATCGCAACGAGGCATCAGTATACATTGCTAGGCAACGCAGGTAGTTTTAATATGGCCCGTGGGTTTTTTTTAGGTAATGAAATTGTTAATTTTCTTACATTTTTCATATTTACTTGTAAGGAGGCAGCCAATAAGTGTTATAACAAATTTACACTCTCAAATAATTGTCCTTGTACAAATTTTTTTATTATAGTTAGAGTATGCTAATCATTAACTTTAATATTTTATGTTTAGTTTTTATTGACTTATGTAACCTACATGTACTACGCACGTTCCCTAAAAATATTTTAGTTCTTTCGGGTGATTTTTATATAGAAAACCACAGACTTGAAGGTCTTAAATTAATCACCATACTGTTTAGAATATATATAATATAATGCAATGGCATCAAAGTAGAATAGATTTTTCCTTTAAAATTATGACCTGATAGAAGTGTTGTGACTTGTGATTCTCCAACATATCGCACAGAAATAATTAGCAAGGGAAAGGCACACAGTTTTGATCATCACTTTGTCTCCTTCATACTCGTGTCAAGATTGGCGTCGCACGTGCAGTGGCTCCCATGGACCCCACAAACAACGTTGGTCGGTAGCAATTCTTGGAATAATTTGGCAAGATAGGTAACATACTTTGAGACACTAAAGTAGCAACATTATTTACTCCTAATTTTTTTCATTTGTATATATATTAGATTTTTCTTAGTATATCTCACATTTTTTAATTTGGCAAATTGTTGAATGATTAGTGCTTAATTATAATCAGCAGCAGGCTCGAATCAATGGATAAGTAATTGATCAGACCAAGCCGGATTACTTAATAATCAATTAGTAAACGGTACAGGTCAACTTAATGTTGACACGGTTGAACCGTTGTGTTGTAATATACCCATGACATATTTTTAAAACAGGAAATCGCCACCCACGGTTTTATCACTGTTTTGCCAAGGTGGCGTGGTATTTTAAAAAAATTATCTGTTACTGCCACGACTTAGAAGACTGCCCTGAGGTTATAAGCACAGCCGTGTCTAATTTACCACAATTATAGCCATGGCAAAATTTAACAGTGACTTAGACCGGTTTTTTATGCTAGGGCTAGATAGAAGCATAATTTAAAAACTTTGGACTCGAAGCAGATTCGGCAGGCTATGAAGCGTAGTCAAACTCCAAACCGACTCGAAGTCATTTATAATAAACTTTCAATTTAAGAAACGGAAACATATATTAAATTATGACATATTATTCTATTTATTGATAAATATATATTTTATATTACTTTACACTATAGATTTAACTAAACTAAAAAGAAAATAAACTATTTTTATAATATTTTTTATTTAACTTGGACAGACTCGGGAGTCAATCATAAAGTTTGCCAATAGAGTGTCATTCTAAGAGTTTGACTCAATAAATTATAAAGTAGAATTGACCGGGAACTTTTTAGAGTAAAAGAGAAAATTCAAAATTATGGATAGAAAGTATCATTATTATTATATATATATATATATATATATATATATATATATATATGGGAGAGAGAGGGAGAGGTAGTTGGATGAGACACGATTTATATAAGTTATATAAGCTGCAATGATCAAGATTGTTTGAGTCCAAATTAAATTAATTTTAAAAAAATACACCAAGGTGGTTGGGGGCCAGTCTGCCTCCAACAATCAGCCAAATACTACTGTACAGCCGGATCTGCTGCCACTTGCCAGATCTGGTCGTACAACCTAAATTGGCAAGACCCGACCACCCTCCATCGGCAAAAAAAACAAAGTCATAGGCAGCCGAGTCTAGATGCCAACGATAGAGAATGGAGGAACAGTGATTTAGAGTTTTTTTAAAAAAAGATTAGAGTTAATCTTAACCATCTTTGTAATCGGACGATTCACAATCAATTGGGCTAATATAACTTATTTGAGTCATGATTCATGTAAACTTTTTGTTAGTTCAAGTATATCTTCCTTTGCGTTGCTTTCATATAAATTAATATATTGTCTTCCCTAAATAATTCAAAATTATATTTTCTTCCTCGACATTAATATTAAGTTATAAAAATCTAATCATGAAATAGATATATTTACTTAATATTTATAGAGAAATATTTTTAAAATACAACTTGCAAGAAGATATTTGATCCAACACACAAATAACTGGGCACACCCTGACGAATTGATTTGCACATTGCACGCTCACCATGGGTGTATATGAAATGTCGTTGAGCTGTTGGCTTGCTTGGAAAAGGAATATCAATCATTGAGCTAGATATATCAAATTAGATACCTGTATGAATCAAAATTACTGTATCATGGAGTGTCCATTCTAAACTCTCTACTGATCAAACACACTTTAAGTAACGCATTTTTTGAAGAAATTATTGTAACACGCTCGTGCACACAAAGTGACACATTTTAAAACTGTTGAAGTCCATTTCGAAAAAATTCTAAACAGGATGGTTTAATTTAGATTACTAAGTACATAATGGTTGTTTGTATTTCATACGTGAAAATAGCCAATAATTCAGTTTTAATTTTAATTAATTTCGCTAGGCCAATGCCGACTTTGTGATTTTGAAGGTCAGATATACGTCGTAAGTAGAACTATAACTTGCAGAGAAAAACAAGCCACGTTTAAGCCGGCCATATCATCTATATAATATTTATATATGATGTGTTAACTATTTGTATTTTGAACATGACAATAAACCACTTTCATCTTATTAATTAAAGTGTGATTAAATTGAGCTTGGTTATCGATCTCTAATCTCTTATAATTAAAAATTCACGACAACCGTCGCATTTAAGGGTGTAGGCTTGCAGGACCCACATGTGTTGGGGTGCTCATCACGCCCCAATAAAAATCTACTTAGGTTACACTGAATCTAAGTTATAAGCTTCGAAAAAACATATGCGAATCGTGTATTACGCCGTCAATATTTGAATTACGACCTGATAGCCCACCCCCATGAAATGTTAACAACGAGACCAAGTTCTAATGCTTAGTTTACAAGCAAAGAACAAAAGTACAGCTAAGAAAAACGAGCTTTTTGTCCTTTGAGAATGAGATTAAGTCGATAATTGAATCAGAGATTAAAACCAGGTGATCTTCGAGAACAATAATTAGCAAATGAAAAATCAACTCAAGATTAGCATGCATGCATATTGTCATGTACATACAACAACAAAAGAACCAAGACAAATGTATATCTGGCCTCACACAATACCTAAGCAAAAGTAATGAAATATAATCTCAGTCCGCTAATTCCCTGCCAAGGAAATCAAATCAACCATTCTTGTGTTGTTCTTCCGGCCCTCCAATTACTAGCTCTGGAACCACCTGCAATAGCAAAGTTAAATTAAATGAAGTGTTTAACCCAAATTAGAATATCATAAGCCGCACTTGTTATGGTAGAATGCAGACAAAAGCAATCTAATTAAAAAGAGTCAACGACCTCGTTCTTCTTTTGTTTGATAAAAGCATCTGCTTATGTAAATACGGCCTCTTCATTTTTAAAATTACATCATATTATTTACACACTTAAACAATAACTAAGTACAATTAGCGCTTTTGGACGCACCTAATTATTTTTTTCTAATATAAACTTCGAAAAATGAAACAAATAAAAATAAAATTGCAACGCCAACCTGATCCCCGGAGTCGCCGTCACCCACCGCCGTCGAAGGCCGCCGATCCGCCTTGCCACTTCTCCGAAACCCCCTCCCCGCCTTCCCTGCCCCCATCGGACCTAAACCAAAATCAAACGAAATCTGAGCTCAAAAACCAGTCAATTCCATACATCTCGCACGAATTCTAATCAGCTTTCCACCATTTTTCACACCTCGTATTCGAAGGCCGTGCGTGGATTCTGAGATATCCGGGACGAAGCGGTCGAGGCGGGGGCGGCGACGGCCGAGCCGGCCGCGGCCGGCGTCCTCTACTAGGACGGCGGACGAAGCAGGCCTCCATCCAATTGAGGAACGATACGTGCTTCTCGTCCGTCCACAGCTCGCCGCCCTCGAACCCCACCGCCGCCATCCCCTTCACAGGCGACTGCTCCGCCGCCATCTCCGACGTCGCCGGCGATCCGATTGTTTCGGGTCGCTTTTTGGGGATCTGGGAACTTATCCGACGTTGGTGAGTGTATATGAATATATGCGTACATATATAGAGTCCGAAAATTGCGCAAGAAATAGATATTTTGGCCGGACTTTCCGAGTAAATATCTGAAAGGTGATGCCACGTCGGATCCAGATATTTTTATGGCGCGCCGTGAAATATCCGGGAAGAAAGCCCCGTGAAACTACGAAAAGACCATCGATGATGGCAATATTGGACTTTGGAGCTGCTCGGAATTTAATTTAATTTAATTTCATGAATGATATCTCTTCACATATTGTATCATACATGATCTACAAATATCATGGTCGTTGTAATTTTGCACTACATTATTATTACTATTATCTACCAATGATTCATGATTTTAACCATGATTGTTTAGACAAGTGATTTATGAAACAAATGAAACATTGGCTCTTTGAGAGGGAAATATGGCTTATAAATTTTCTTTTTTAAAAAAAAAGCTTTAAGTGAGTTTTAAGCACTAACTAAGGTGTTTAATTTGAAGGCTTTCCCCTTATTTTGCAGTTGAATCGAAGCTTATGTGCACTAAATATCTTTTCAAATTTCGTCTTTTTTAATTTGGATAAAAAATAAGACTTAATATCTGGCATGGTAGGGGCGACGGTGGCTGGCCGGCGTCTTTGCTATCCTCAGATGGGGGTAGCAATTGCATGGTGATATTTAATGGAGACTTGCGGACAAGTACAGGGTTGGCATTGGTTCCTCCGTCGAGCCCTGGGTGCTTACTTTTTGGCAAAAAAATAATATTTTGACTTATCATATTGAGGTGGCGTTTTGATCGGTGAATATACGCACATACTTTGGATTTTGATTATTTTGGCCATTGCAAATAGGTGCCTACAAGATGTTTATTAATGTAAGCTATATTTTTTGCCGGACTTGAACACTAGAGAAAGCATTCATAAGCTAGCTGCATAGTTTTGGCTTGGGTAAAACTTTTACTTACAAGTTTTTACGTTAGATAGAATATTTATACGTCATGTTTCGTGCTTAACTTGGATATTTGTTATTCAAAGATGACAAGGAGAACGTCGAGTAAGTGCACCGATCGATCAGAGTTGATGAGCTCTCTATTGATGCGATTATTCGATGCAACTCAATTCGATGAGGACTAGGTACATAGATATTTATGTTTGTCAAAATCACTCTGCCTAACTCATTATCATATGTGCGAAACATGAGGCCAATGCAAGCCTTCTTCCGTGATATTCTCCACGATTCGGATTAACCGCATCTTATCTTATCACACCCACCGGCTCGATCCTCAACATGTACCATCACCTATTTAAGATTGTCATGCTTTCAAATGCCTCACTTTCATGAGCATATATATATATATATATATATATATATATATATATAATTAGGAGTAATCACGGTGCAGTTAAAGACATTTATCATTATTATTTACTATTTTTTACTATTAACCATAATTTATTATTTTTTGACTTTAACGGTTTATTATTACCAAATTTTGACCATTTTGACTAACATTAAACAAATAACCATCCGTAAATTTTAACTTAAACTATAAAAGTTTTAACAATACAAAATTCTTATGAAAATTATAAATTTAACATCATTTAGATAATATATTTACATTAAACTAATTTTTAAATGGTATAATAATATAATTTTTAATTAAATTTATTAATTATACTACTTTTATTCATATTAATCAATATAATTATATTTTTTATTTTTTAAAATAACTAAAATGATAAAACGGTAAAACGGTAGCTACAAACGCTTCCACCACTATTGTTTCATAATATAAACAGTGCGGTTAAATTTATTAATTTTTTACCATTTTTTAAAATGGCCAAGAAGATACTTCGTCATTTTATTTTACTTTAAAATGAAACGGTTGGTAAAATAATAAATTGGTTGACCACTTAGACCCTTATATACGACTATGATAAATCAATTGTACTATATATGCATATTAATTTGATTTTCATGGCAATAGGACGTACATCTTGATGCACTTAATTAAGGGAAGGCCTTACATTATTCATGATAAACACATTTTTTCCATGCAAATAACTATAAGTTCCTTCTTACTAACATGAATGTTGAAACTTTCAACTTGTTTTGAAGGTTGCAATTTTGGAATGGTATCCGGGAGCACAATGATACTGTGCTTAACTATAATAATCCAGATACAAAAAAAGCACTTAAAGTTTATATTTCGATGATATTTTGATCTCAGTTATTTATATATTTATATGCATACTCGAGAGGATTGGCATTTGATGCAATAAGACACTCTAACTTGCCTTTAATTTTCAATGGATTACGTGGATGACGTGACAAGGACGAATCTCCTCCAAGATATTTTATAAGAATCCTCTGTTTTTTTTTTAGGTACGCCAATCAAATAGGAATAATTCCATGCCCAAGTTTAAAGACTAGAAATTAATGAAATAACAATTGGATAAGGGTGGTATGCTAGATAAGCCTTTCTATCATTGGTCAACAATACTTAAACATAAACAATTAATCAAGCGGGAACCATTCTTGCTAGACTCAACTCAAAGTTCAATTTTTAACTTTTTTAAACGTCAATATTATTTAGTATAAAATGTTATTTAATTTAGCATCATTAATATTAATGAGTTATGACTAAAACTATTTTATTTTTTAGCGGACTATGCCTATTTTTTACTTACAAATCTATATATAATAAAATGATATTTATTTCAAAAAATAGAGAGGCAATGTTTATACATGAATGGAAAGTATCAATAAATAGAAATTGAGCAATAATCTCCTCCGACTAAATTAGAAGTAAAATAGTCATTAAATATTCTCAATGATAGTTCATAAATTTCAATGATAAATAAGCACTATTACCCTATATATACTCAATGTTTATTCAGTCTTATAGCTAATATTAATTACAAGACCTTGCAACTGATTATTTTTTATAGAAATCAATGTGGGTAAGCTCAACACATAGTACAGTTCATCTTGAATTCCACAGGCTCAATTAGAGTTGATCATATGAAAATATGCCAAGTTTGAACCAATTAAGTACATGACGAATGTTGTGTTCCACAAATAGGATGAGTTTTGAAAAGTTTAAGTTAGTTTGATGCTTGATTTTTAAGCCCAATGAGACAAATTCTTGGGATTTTATCTCCTCAATTTAAGTCAAAGTTAAAATTTAGTATATTATATAAAAACTAAATTTCATATATTTATACTAGTATTCTTCCCTGACATAAATATAGAGATTATATCTAACGCTATATTGCTATATTAATAAGTGAGAAAAAAATGTTATTAAAAAATATGGATTACAAGAATTTTTTCAAATAATTTTTTTCTTTATATATATTTTTTACAAGCCAAACAATAAAAAATTTAAAACTTTATTTTCTTTCCTCATAATCCAACGTACATTAAAATAAAATAATATATATATAATTTGACCTTCACTAAAATTGAAGCCTTTGACACGACCATGAACCTCCCCCACCTCCTCCTCCACCCTCTCCTCGCCGGCGCCGGCCGCCTACCTCGCCGCCGCCGTGGCCCTACCCTCGGCCCTTCTCTACTCCCTCCACACCTACGTCCACCCCGACTCTCCATCCCCCTCCGCCACCCGCGCCGCTATCCTCCCCCCATCCGCCGCCGCCCTCCGCCGCCGCCGCCCCCCGCCCCCGCCGACGCCGCCGACGCCCAGATCTTCCGCCTCCGCCTCTCCGATGCCCTCCTTCGCTCCCGCCCCTTCTTCTCCCTCTACAACCTCGCCGCTCTCCTCTCCCTCCTCGCCCTCTCCGACCTCCTCCTCGCCAACCTCCTCCCTCGCCCTTTCCCCCCGACCTCACCACCTTCGCCCTCTCCCTCGCCGCCGCCGCCGCGCTTTTGCTCGGACTGGCCACGGCCGCGCTCGAATCGTCGGCGTCGAGACGGGAAGAGAAGCAATTAGGCGTTTTGGTGGGCGCATTGGGGTTCCTGCTCTCGATTTTGCTGCTCTTCGGGCCCGCGCCGTCGGTGGTCGACTTCAAGATTGGATCTTTCGACGGGGTTTGGATCGGTTTGATCGCTGGGTGTGTATCGGGGATCTTGTTCATGCCGGCGGGGAAGATGGTGAGGGCGTTCTGGATCGGCACCGACCAGCTCCGGTGGAGCTTGCCCGTGATCTCTTGCGGCGTGTTCACTCGGTTCCTCTTCTACGTCAATTTCGTCGTCTTGATGTTTGCATCGATGCTTTGGATCAATCCGGTGGTCGGAAACGGCAATGTGGGTATGATCCGATCCGATTTCGTCAAGTTCAGATCTTGGTGTTTGTTGCTGTGGGCGGTTTCGCAGCTTCTCTTGCTCCGGCCGTGTCTGCAGATGTGGTTGAATGAGGCGGTGCTGAGTTGGTATCAGAGGCTTCACTCCAGCAAAGTGCCGGATTCGGAGTATAGCAGGGCGAAGATGTTTTTGCACAACCATTATCTTTGTTTGTCGGCGTTGCAGTTCTTGGCTCCCCCTGTTTTGGTTCTATTGTTGATTGGATTGGCGGAGGTGCGAGGCAGTTTTCCGGTGGTTTGTAGCTCGGATGCTTGTTCTTCGGCCGTGAAGGAGGTGGCTTCTTTCATGGCTTGGTGGATTGCTTTTGTGTGGGTGGTGTTGACGTCGGCGGGGCTGGCCATGTATAGAGTTGGATTGTTGTATGTTTCATAGATATGATGATGATAATGATGATCAGTTTTGTTGTAGCATTCAAACATTTTTGTTTTAACATATCATTTGAAAACTGGAAATGGTTGTTTCATTTGGTGTTTAATGTTGAATTATAATCAGATTGCTTAAACAAGGTTAGATTGTGATTGGATGTGTGATGTAGGAAGAGAAGCTCTCTAGTTCGGTCCTAAGGGCGTTGAATTGGAGGGATTAATGTGCTATGAGAGGCACGACTGGAAGCTCTCTCATTGGAACTTTCAGGTTTTGTTGTTACCATGAAGCGGGGTACATTGAGCATGAGTTATAAGATTTTAGCTACATGCTATGCTAATAGTTGGGAGAAGCTTAGGTCCTGATATTGGTGTGCACCTTAATGTTGATGGATTTAGTGTGCATGAGGAGGACAACAGGAAGGCTGCTGACCATAGAGCCATTTCCAAATTCCTGAAATGAGCGAAGTGTAAGATTTTCATTTTTACACATTGCTGGTGCACTGAGCTCGTGATTGGATTTTTATGGAGTGGTTCTGTGGAAGGCTACCAAAAATAACTTGATCTTTGTTTCTTGTGTATGGTTGCCACCTCTCCGTGTCAATTACTATGTTAGCTGCTTGATGTAGCTTTACTGTAATGTTCTCTCAAAATCTAATATAATTCGTGCATTAGCGATGCGTATGTAGGCGAAAGGTTAATGGAAGTAATATCTGGTTTGGTCATGTCTACTTTTGTGAAGATACTAACACAAGATGTAAGGAAAAGAGTGATACTAACACAAGATGTAAGGAAAGATGTCCGTGACATTTGACAGGCGTACTACTGCTTGCATGGAATGTGAATGAAAAGGAAGAGCCTCAAATAACGGTGACAAGTAAATCAGATGATGGTCTAATAGCTTTGCAATAAAAATATAAAGGCTGCAAGGGAACAACACAGTGGTAATTGAGGACGTTTGGAGCTGAGAGAGATGGTGAGAAAATTACAGTGATGCTGGCAAGAAAACTGAGTAAGTTAACGTATTGTAAACAAGGCATTATAATGGCTATGTATGAGAAAGCCGCTGAACAGAAAAATAAAGATTCGCATGTGAAACAAAATAGTGACTTGGAACAATCAACAATGATCACCTGTGGGATGAAGAATCGTTCTAAATTATGAGCTGGCTGTGAACACAAGAACACAAAATAGTTATGCAAAGCTCGATCGATCAAGCCAATCTTTCCGTTCTTCACGTTTCAACTGCTTGTTAATTTGGCGACAATTGTGAAAATATATCCGTTCGAGGTTGGGAGGCAACCGATCGTCGAGTCGGGCTTGTAACTGAGGACAATCTGTAATCCAGATCAATTGCAGATAGGTGAGGTCCCCAAGGCCTGTGGGCAGGTATTGTAGATTTGTGCAGGATTGTGTATATGAAGAACCTTAAGCATAGTGGGCAGCTCTGGGATGGACGCCAGCTGCGGGCAGTATCTAATGTCCAATGTCCAAAGGGAAGCAATGATGTGCAAGGCCTTTTGTAGGACAGCGGCCAAGTATGCGCAATTTTCTATGTGCAGTCGTCCCACATTGGGGAAGAAGGAAGTGGAACCAACTGCCTCATCATCATCTTCTGCTAGAAGTGGTAACCAACGCGTCTTAAAATTCTTGATCTCAACGTGTGATGAAGGAGATCGTTCGAGCACAGTGTCAGTGAAGCCCATCACCTTCAACTCTCCACAGTCTTCCACGATTAACACTGGCAACTTAGGCACGGTCATGCAAATTGTATCCCTCAAACTGGGGCAATGTTCCGCAAGTGAATCCTCTAGTTGGGGAAGCTCCATCCTGGAATACGAGTGGTGATCAGAAGCGGAGCTACAATCCTGGATAATCAGAGATGGAGACATACACAATGCTTATAACTCTTGGCTTCTCCACATCAGTGATTCTTTCAAGTGTGGAAGGCCCATTGAACACTACAGCAAATGCGTCGGCTGTTTGCGGTGCTTTTATAGTCGTCGCATATATACGCGATATAAGCGACCACCTTATAGTTTGGCCTCTTGGGTACATCTTGTGCGAGTACCAGTAAAGTCTCGCATATATTTCTCATCTACGGCACCAAAGTTCCCCTCCTCTACCGCTCGTCGCAGCCGCCTCCTCACACCAAAGTGATTTGGTTAGTTGTCAACTTGTGGTGTCTGCACCAAATGGTTCTGAACTAGGAAAAGAGCCGAAAAACTACCTACCAAGAACACATGAGATTAACGAGGTTTAACAATGTGCCCACAGCCCACTCTTTTAACCAATATCATAATTTACAATATTCATACATCAGCATAGATGTTATCTAGGTACAACACTAAGCCTGTCTTCGAAAATAGAATTAAGATTTCCATTACCTTAAAACGAAAAACTAAAATGATCAGTGCTAATATTTTCTGTCTTCATTTCAACTCTTGTTCCAGCTTTAGACAGTTGAAAATTGTCGGCTTTGAAAGGGTGGGAGGCAATCCGTCGTCAAGTCGTACCACTAGCTCTGGACAGTCTGCTATCCACAAGAATTCCAGAGAGGTATGTTCTCCGAGGCCTTCGGGGAGGTGTTGAAGATTTGCACAATGATATATATGAAGTTGTTGAAGCATTGGAGGAAGCCCCTCGTCAGGGAAGGACACTAACTCCGGGCAGTTGCTGATACGGATTTCTTTAAGGGAAGTTAAAGTGTGCAAGGCCTTGGATAGGGTTGGACAGCCAAGTTTGGGCTGTTCTCTATCTCCATCTCTTCCAAATTGGGAAGGATTGGAGTAAAAGTAGTATCCACATTATAGTCTGCCAGTGGAAGCCGATGTCCTGCATAATCCTTGATCACCATCCTTCGTAGCCCTGCAAATATCCCTCAAATTGAGACAATGCTTGATATATAGATCTTGTAGTTGGGGAAGGTCAATCATTGACGAGAGATGGGAAGAAGAACTACGACCATGGAGAGATGAAATAGCACACAATGTTGTTAGCTGTTGGCATCTTGATACTTCTAGCCTGATCAAATTAGGAAGTCCCATATTAACATCCCTTAGCTTGGTGCAGTTCTTGATTACTAGGAAACCCAATGCAGGAAGCTCAAAGTTGCTCGCTCTCTTTATGCCGTGGAGTCCTTCCATTCTCAAACGCCTTTCTCCGCAGCTGGACATCCATTCTGGAATCCTTTCTCCGCAGTAATTCTGAAAAGATAAAGCCTTCACGCCTTTGGGATAAGGCTCTAAGGCGTGAAGTACCTTTGCCTCCATTTCTCTGTCTCTGGCTGCCCAAGCACCACTATCATCTTCATCATCCAAAACTGCAATATCAGCGCTTCCTTCAACACTATCATCACTAAAATTATTACCAACAATATCATATTCTTCATCAACATCAGCACAATCATTGTCTTCATGATTGAGGATAACGAAACTACTCCATCGAAAACATATTTCACCAATGCATATTTTACTTTTCAGGTGAGTCATGATTGCCTTTTTAACACTGTCGACATTTTCAAGATGTGAGATAGTGAGTGATCCTCCGAGTCTGTTCATGTCCTTGAGCTCTTCGATTCCTCGCCCTTGTTCCTTCCCAACATCATATTGATCTAACTTTTCGATGTTCTTATTCTTCCAATTCTCCGTGGCAATCTGTGTAGAATTCTACTGTTGAATACAAGATCCTCCAAGCATTCAAGTTTGCACATATCTTCTGGCCGCTGGGTGAGTCTCTTACAACTAGCAATATCGTAGCTCTTAAAATTGTGAAGCTTTCTCATTGATTCCAGTAGATGAGATATTGAAGGAGGATGAAGATCAAAACTTTCTAAGATCTTGAAGGTCTCCTATCTGGCTAGGCAAGTCGAAGAGTGACCGTCAATCACGAAAATTCAACCCCTGCAATTTTTGAAGATTGCTAATGGAATCTGGGAGTCTAAATATGTGTGTCTTGAAGATGGAGTTCTCGTAAACTTGTTGAGGGTTCCGGCATTCTCTGGAATGCAAACTACATATGAACAGTAGCTGAGATCCAACTTCAGAAGTTTAGGGAGTTTGACAATTGATCTCGGCAGAGTTGAATCTGAAACATGAGATAGACAGAGGCAGCGTCTTAGGACTATGGAGGTCGCCAATGCCGCTTGGTAAACTAATCAAATTGGAGCAGCAAAAGGAAAGATATAATGCTTGTAGATTACAAAGCTCACATATAGAATCTGGGAGATTTCGAAGGCTCCAACAGTGAGAGATCAAGGTACCGAAGATGCTTCAAATTTCCAATAGAATTCGGAAGCAACCGACTCCATTATGGAGTCTTTTTCGATAAATCCAGTCGTTGCCATATGTAGCCAATGAATGACTTTGTGTCGAGCATCCCCACCACTCCTGACTGTACAAGTGTGCGAAGGTGTTTGGGTTCATCGTGAGCCTCGAGATTCATGTGGGCAGAAAGAAATACGGGAAACCCGTCGAACAGTTCCCCGATCCATGCGTGATCTGGAACTTTGCAGTCCACGGCAAATAAATTTACCTGAGATGGAGCATGCAAGGCTGTGAATGAATCTTGTTGTCTTTCAAAGTTTGTAACGGGTATGGTATCTTGTTGCGTATACTATTTCCAACTTTTATATCTCGCGTGGTAACAAGATTTTGCTTCCTCAAGCACAATGGGGCAAATACATCAGGCTGAAGTTTTTTTGCATTTCCCATGCTTTCGACTCCCATATATCATCCAATACGATCCAAATTTTTTTGCAGTCTAACGTTTCTTCAAGGCAACAACGCAAGGCTGAAGTTTCCATTTTGGAGACACTATCTCTTGTGGCATATTCTACGAGCTCTTTTACCACCCTATTACAGTCAAATACATCAGAAATACATGCCCAACTTCGCAAACCAAAAGAGGCTTTAATTCTTTGATCATGAAAGATGATTCTGAGCAAGAGAGGCCTTTCCCACCTCCCTTACCCACTGTTGGAATCACAGTATAGTTTGTTTCGCTTGAAATATCTGAGCTCATCAATAGTTCCACTATACGTTTGCTCTTACTCTCGCCGACCATGATCAGATTCATCCACAGAGGCACCTCTGTCCTTTCCACTTCTAACTAAAGCACTTGTTGACACTAAGTTTGCCACCATTGTTTGAGGCTTCGGATCAAGTCCCTATGCATCGTTTAAAACCTCCTCTAGCCCATCCAAGACATTCTTTATGCTGGTCTTCGTGGCATTTTTGGGGTGGTATAGTAACTAACTTGCGAAGTCCCGAAGAGTTCGTTTGTTGCTTCTTGATCACCCGCAATGCCTTGGTTCCGCCGCTCGATGTTCATGCATCCACGGAGTCTTATACGTGGTAAAGGTGTGGGTTTAATGGGCCCCAAAGAGACTTATAACAAGCGTTATGGGTTTATTTTAATCCAAAAATTAATTTAATGAATAAATTTTTTCATTTTAAACCCAGAATTCTCCCTTTCACCTATCATACCATCAGAATTATTTTTCCCTCATCACATACTACGTTTACATGTTATAATAAAATTACCGGAGACTTCAATTTAGACTGGTCAAAGGCAACACCAAAATTATTTGGGCTTTCAAAAGGGACTTATAACAGATGTCACCGGCTTTCTTAATCGAGAAATTAGTTTAAAAAATATAATTAATATACAAATTATTAATCACCCTAAACATTGACACACTAAAGCGAACAAAGGAATTCTCTCGAATCGTCCGTCCAATCACTAACTCTCCCTTCTCGAGTACTCCGCTCCTCTGTCAGGAGCACTTCTTGAACCCATCTCATTCCCTTTTGAAAAGTTTTTAGCTTTGATTGGATGTCCTAATTCCTAAACACTCAAAAGGTCCTCGGAATCCAGGATCGGATAAAGATGTTGCAATAAGTTTCTGAAACAACTGCTAAGAGCTGCCTCTGCCTCATAAGGAAAGCCATGAACTCCTTGGCAATAGTTTCTCGATGACGAAAATGGTCGCTCCAACACCTATTGTATGAGTACGAAGAATCAATCATTTATCGATTACCACCACATACACGCTACACTTGCTAACAAATCATTATACCTTAAAGATAAATAACAGAATTGAAGTACCATTTAAATCACTTATCTCAACTCAAACTATCAGAAATTGTTTTTGCATAGAATATATATTTGTTGATGGATTGAAAAATAACATATATTTATCCTCAGAGTTTAGATCCACCAAAATCCTTCCTCTCCATAAATGAAATAAGGATAAACAAATGAGTTGATAAAATCAATAAAATCAAATGAAAAAAACAAGGAGGGTACATTAATATCAGATGATAAACGAACTACCGATTGTGCTATATGATCGTTTATATCGATCGTCAACCACAAGTGGCAACAGAGATGAAATTCACAAACAAGTACTCTTTTCAGATGGCCGGCCCAAGTGACTTCTCATTGACTTACATACAAAGGAGGTTTTGCACGTAGGGGTGGCAATGGGCACCATTTGTCCAGTAGTCCCGCCATGGCCACGTCCGGTACCATCGGCATCACTCCAGCAAAATGACCATTATCTCTGCTTAACAGCCATGCAGTTCTTGGGTTCTTTTGTTGATTGGGTTGGTAGAAGTTCTGGAGTTTTTATGCAGCTGGGCATGCCGAGCATAACTTTGAAGAATTGAGCGACAGGTGAGTAGAAAATCGGAAGCTGTTTGGAAACGGGATGATAATTGTACCAGTTTTGATGCCAATGCCGATGATCGATCGAAGCAGAATTCGATGATCAACTAATATTTACTTTAAACTAGGCCTTCAACATCAATACTCCAACTTGCTCCTCTTTTTATAATATTTTGATTGATTACAATATTGTTGCAAGTGGTTCAATGTGTTGGGTTTAATCTACGTCATGTTTAGAGTTGACTGATAACTTATATATAGCCTCATGAAACCTGTCCTGAAACCTTATTATAACATCGAATTGGAGTCTCATGAAACTTCAATATAACTATAACATGTGGACCTAAATTAAGAAAGGCTTATAAAATCTGTCTTGGAACTTCACTACAACATCGAATAGACTCATGAAACCTGTCCTTAAATTTTACTACAACATTAAATTAGAGTCTTATGGAACTTTATTATAATTATAACATGTGGACCTAGATTAAGAGAGCTTGTGAAACTTGTTTTGGAATTTCACTATAACATCGAATAGACTCATAAAACTTGTCCTAAAACTTCACTACAATATTGAATTGGAGTCTTATAAAACTTCACTATAACTATAATATATAGACATAGATTAAGAAAGACTTATGAAACTTGTCTTGGAATTTCACTATAACATCGAATAGACTCATAAAACCTGTCTTGAAACTTCACTACAACATTGAATTGGAGTCTTATAGAACTTCACTATAACTATAACTTGTGGACCTAGATTAAGAAAAACTTATGAAACCCGTCTTGGAATTTCACTATAACATCGAATTGAAGTCTCGTGGAACTTTACTATAACATGTGGTGAAGGAGAAATGGTTCGAGTGGTATGATGTGTGGGCCAAACATGTGGAGAGGGGGAGATAATTTGGATGGTAGCCAACCCAAATTTGACTTTCCTAGACTTTTATTATAACATGTGGACCCGAATTGGACTCTCTTAAAACTTTACTATAATATGTGAACCTAGCATGTGTTGATGGGTAGATAATTCGGGTGGTATGATGTGTATGCAAAGCATGTGGTGAGAGAAAGATGATTTGGATGGTAGCTAGCCCAAATTAGACTCTCCTAAAACTTAATTATAACATGTAGACCTGGTATGATGTGTGAGGGAGAGAATTATTAAGTTTTTCCTACATCATGTTTGGAGGTGACCGGTGACTGGTGACTTGTATATAGGGTAATAAGAAAGTCTTATTCATTAAGCTAGTTTTTGGATTAAGAGATACTTATAAAACCTGTTTTAAGTCTATTTTGGAGGCCAATAGGGCTCAACACATTGGTTATGGATGCACTTATGTTAACATTTCTTGATATTGTTTTGAGGGGAAATAAAAAATTTTCTTAGTATTATTTGTACGCCAGATGTGATGGTCATTGATATGCTAAACGATTGTAGAGCCTGGTGATGGATTTGTGCATGCATAGCGAACATAATGTTTATTTTCTTGGTCTCTTACAGATGGTTCGGTTTGTATTCTGTTTTTGTTGGACGTCGTTTATATTCTTCCTCATTGAATTGGGCTTCTCCATGAGATCTCTTAATCTTTTTTACCTACAGATTCATTCCCTTCATTCATACTACTATAAGCTTCTTCAAAAAACTGTATCCTTCGAAGTCGTGGTGAAGAACAATGCCGGTACCATGCACATACAAGGTCATTTATAAGCTCATAGACTTTACAAGTCATAGTCTGGTGCACTAGAATAATACACATACTGAGAGTGAAATTCCGGCTTTTAATGATAGATCAAAGATATATATAACAACACAGTTTTTTACCCAAACGGCTACAACACGAGATTGAATTCCCTCACACATTTATAAATCACTACGGGCACCGAACAGTAGGTTCGGATCGATGGTCTAGCAAGCTACATCATAAAGCTCACTTGAGTCTAGATAAACTTAAGTGCTACAAACAATATCGATCCTTCTCTTAGTCCAGTACCACCTTGTAGAACAGAACGCTGGTATATATATACATATATGTGTATGTCTTTATCCATATCAAATAAATTGGTTCAGGCAGCTCTTATATCCCTTGGGCACAAGGAAAAAAAGGATGAACCTACACTTCTTCCCGGTCATGTGCTATACTCTTCACAATATTGAATTTGCAGAGTGGGCAAGTAGCATTGATGTACAACCACTTGTCAACGCAGGCACAATGGAAATGGTGACAACAAGGAAGCTCCCGCAGCTCCACCCCATCCTCATATGCAGACAAGCATATACAACATTCCTACAAAAAAAATATGAATAAGAGCATAAAACACAAATTGCGAACAAGATATGACTACAAGATAAAGAATTTTTTTGTCAATCGAGATATGACTACTAGTGCCAATTATCAACGACCAAACTGTAGGCTTGGCACATAATTGCAAGAATCAGGCAGGAGCTAAGTGTCACAGATGCTTCTCTGATTAACCTAATTCGAGAAGAAAAAAGCCCCAACCACATTGCTTTGCTCCAGTAAAATTTATCATATTGGACACTTATTCCGTAACAGAGCTATTCAAAAATGACACTTCATTCATATACTCCAAAATGCAAAGTAATAACCGGCAATGCACAGCTAAAATATTGGCTATTGCTAAAGGACAGTAATGAACTATGTCGCACTCTAATATTCTTAGTAAATAAATCAATTTGATTCTGACTTACAGCATCTTCTGCCGATAGAACATGCTCCATAGGTGTTTCAGTACCACACTCGGTCATAATTCCTCCAAAGGGTTCTGATACCTCACCATTACCTTTCTCAATGTTATTATATCTATGGAACTTGTATCTCGGAAGCTGACAAATATCTTCTTCTGTTGCTCCATCCTGCAAGCAAACAAAAATCATACATTTCATACACTTGTTCTGAGGAAGTAAACGGTATCATAAGGGAAAGAATGGCCAGAAACCATGAACAGGAAAAGAACATCATTATTATTAACTGCTTTTACTAAATGTTTCCCTACAATCTGCTGTAAACAAAATAATAATATATAAAAGATTATTGGACAGTAAGGATAAATTCAAGTTTTCAATCATCTCTCCTTCAACAAGGTATTCAATGACCACATTGTCAATTACTCACGTTCACTGAGTTTGACTGCATAGCATGTGGGAATTACTCAGCTTAAATTGACAGATATTCCACTTTTGAGACCATAAAAATTTTAAAACCACAAAGAACCAAAATGCATTCAATTGTACACCATTTTTTGTCTTTTTCCCCCATTGACCATTACACAAGCTAAGATGGAAAATACACTCTTTACCATGGTATCTAATTAGATAGATGACGGAGAAGTTGGAAACAATCTTTGATTGTTCAAGCAAAATTATCAATTGTACAAATCAATGTAAGTCCATAGAAAATTGAGCATTATTATCAACTATATATTTTAAATATGGTTCCATGTAAACATAATGAAATATGATCATCCGTGGTTCCTGTAAGAGCCAACATGGGAAAAAATTTCTTTTTGTCATCTTAATTCTTCTGTACAAATAAGTTATTGTCTATGGTAAACAGGAGGAGCCAAATGTCTCAGTTCAATCACCTGATCTGCCACTGCATATAAGATTGCAATGATGCAAGGAAGGCAGCAGCACACAGCAATGCCAATAAGACAAGCCAGGGCAACACAGAACACGACAAAAAACACGTCAAATGCCAGAAAAACAATACATAGCCTGCATCCACAATCAATTCATTGAGAGGGCAAAAAAGAGGCAGAACTAAAAGATTCCAGCTAAATTACTGCAGAATTATCCCCAGTACCAGTATAGCAGAGGCGACTCATAGGGTAAAGTCTTGCTGCCAGCAGATACCCAGTAGAATCCAATGATCCACCATATAAATGAAAACATTGTGTTGGCAGATTCTAAGTGCTTTGCAACACTAGTAAAAAATGAATTCAGATTATTACAGACTGAAAATAAAGCTGCAGTTGCAATAAATAAATTTTATTTAAAAAAAAAATTGGTTACAGCTTAGCTGTGACCGCTTCTAGAACCAAATAGAAAGAAAAAATTAAGCATTCTACCAGAATATTCCAACCATGCACTAAGTAGCTCATGACAAAATGATATACAATGAAATTCTTAGAGAGGTATCAATATACCATGATCAAACAACCCCACAACTTAGAAGACCAATTTTTCAGATGATTCTCATATGGAATAAATTAGGATGAAAAGTAATCCCCAAAAATTTGCAAAATCACATGCAAACCCTATCCCTAATCCTTGTATGAGACAGACAATTGAGAACTACCATTCAAGGTCAAGATTAGATTCCATGTGTATACCTCTGAAGGCTACACATCAAAATAAATTAAAAAGCTACATATCAAATAGCCAAAATGCTAAAGTAATTTGCACAATTTATGTCACAGTTATAGCACCAAAAGACTGACTAGGAAGAATCTAAAACAGTAAAGCATCAGCAAAATGAGAAAACAAAACAGTATAAATTTACCACCCTTTTGTTTCCATGCATATAATTAGTTAACTACCACCTAATTCTATTTATTCGTTGAAACATAAAACTATGAAGAAAGCTGCATCATAGACCACAAACAATTCCAAGGGAAAACAATGTAGATGTTCTTAAATTGATGTGAAAAATAGGATCTTTTACTTGCATAACTGCATGAACCTTCTAATTCCTTACATTAATATCTTTACCACCAAGACCTCACATACTTCCCGAAGTTATTTCATTAACTAAATCTAGGCACATACATCCAATATAATAACAGATAGAAACCATCAAATCAAATGCAGTAGGCGAGTAATCAAACAGTAGAAAAGCTGAAATCGCTGATAAACAAAACTAACAAACTAAGTTTTGGATTAACTACACTTAAATAATCTAAACAACAAACACAAAAAAGAAATAATTTTTTATCCCAAAAGAGTACACCTTTCTTCCTCCTTACCTCGTCCGATCCTCCTGCCCCATCTGCTGCGCGCCAAACCCGCTTCCTCCTCCCTCCGGTTGCACCTCGCCGACGAGACCCTCTCCAACGCCGCCCCCCACCCGCTCCGCTGGCGCCGCCCTCTGCAACTCCTGCCGCCTCCGGTACTCGAACCGGACGCAGACCATGTGAAGCAGGCACTGCATCGCGTACCCGGCGATCCACAACCGGAGCGGCATCGACGGGGCCTCGCTCCGGCTCAGCACCATCACCACAGCCGCGGCGACGACGAAGGCCAGGTTCCAAACGATGTCAAGCACCACCACCGGCCGCGAGTACGCCCAGTCGCTCTGCGCCTCCTCCAGCTGCTCCGCCGCCGTCTCCCGCACCCGTATCGACGGCTCCCGCATCGCCGCCCGCCGGCTACCCGCCCGCCGGAGCAGCCGCGCGGCCCCCCGCAGCCCCGCCTGCCGGCCGAACCGCCGGTTCCAGTCATCGTCCCGGCCGGATCCGGCGCCGGAGAGGAGCGGCGACGAGTCGACCGCCCCAGAGCCGGCGCCGGAGGAGGAGGAGGAGGAGGAAAAGCTCGCCGCCGAAGACTCCATTGAGAAAAGAATCGAACTTTGGGGCCGATACCAAACCAAATCACACCAAATTTGGGAGAGGTGAACTTCGATCGATATGGAAGCAATCCATGCCGAAATCCTGAGCAGAATCGGAAGATCGATGGCGGATTTCGGAGGTCGTAATCGAAGAGTATTTCGACGAGATCGGTGATTGGCGGAAGAAGGCGCGCTTGGGGGAGACGACGGTATGAATGGGCCTTACGTTTTTTGTTGGGCTTGGGCAAGTTTTAGCTTTTGGCCCAATTAGATGAATGGCCCACTAAATAAATAGGAATAATGCTATATATATAAACCGCTAATTTCTTGTTGTATTTTTTAAAATTAATGCACCCGTTCAAATGGGATGTATTATTTACAACGCCCAAGTAACCGACGTCACTGCCAAATATGTTTTGATAAAGGTTATATTAACACAAATACTAGTATGAGCATACCAGCTAGTACTCTTACGCCAATTAAATTTGATATAAACCCGATCATCAAAATTATGTGCGCCGGAGCCATACCTCTCCACTACGTTAACCTTTAGACTAAGTCCATACGGTTCTAATTTTTATGGAAGTAAGGATAAGAAGAAAATACAGATAAGGAGAGGTGAGTGAGGATTTTGTGGTGAAGAGAAGTGGAGCCGTGAAAGGATGGAAAAGCTTAGAGTTTCCTATAAATGCCTAAAGGCTAGAGTTTGATGGGGTGGGGCTTGGGTTGCAGCAGAAACAGAAAAGTAGCAAACGAAGGCAGAAGAAGAAGAAGAAGAGAAAGGGAGGAGCCCCTCACTAGAGGAGCTGCTCCGGCAACCCTTGAGGCCACCATTGGAGAGTTTAGAGTGCCCTGACACAACCTGATAGCGAGCCATCACTGAAGAGCCCCACTATCACCAACAAACCTTTGGGAATTCCTTGGCCAACTCAGGGCACCGCTGGCCACACCACCACCTTTATCAGATTCTCCCCACAACTAATCAGCAGAACCTAATTGAGAGCCTCCGACTTGGAACCTTGCCATCGCCGGAAAATAGCCCAAATTTTCCCAACTGATACTCTGAAACACAGAAGGCCACCAACTTTCTTGTGGGTAGTACGGCCAGCGAGGGCCATAATGATAACGATGGAGTAATTTTAAAGATTCAGGACAATAAGCAGAAAAATTAGGGTATTAGAGGTAAAATTATCAAAGATAGATTAATTTAAAATTAATAAAATTTATTATTTTTATTAAATAATTAACGAATTTGTAGTTCTTGAATTACTATAAATTAATTTAAGAATTTGAGTTAATCTTTAAATAATTATGTAAAAACCCTCGTGTGTTTCTTCACTCGTAATATTTATTTTTATTTTACTCGCACAATTTTTTTGCCTGATAAAGACATCTTTGATCCCACCAAACTCTCTTTAATCCAACCAAACTCTCTAATTTAATTCGATAAAATTGTACTTTAGAACGAAACTGCACCCAAACAAAACCTTATATAAACATATAGATTTACATATTATTAATATTTTTATATATATTGTAAGAACAAACTGCTCTTATGTAAGCTAAATTTAATATACACTTCAAATAAATGTGTGTATTTACATGTAATTGATATTTTTACGGGTATTGTTATTCCAAGTTAAAAACATCCTTCTATGGAACATGAATATAGTGTAACAATTAGAAAGAGTGTTTAATTTAACATTGGTAGAATGGGAGTTTTTAAGTCGAGAAGCAATTATTCTATTTTTTATTTCAGATAATAAAATATCTTTTATATAAAAAACTATATAAAATAAATTATTTCACCTAGAACTATTTTAAAAGTATACGAAGAGATAATAAGGATTCCACCCATCAAATTGCACAGCTCACCAAAACAACCAACACTCAAATAATCTAAGTGGTTTCAACTTCCCATGACAAGAAGAGTACAACCTTTTTTTTCCAAGCCAAAAGGCGTACAATCTACATGACAATGGGCAGCCTTTTACCAAATGGTCCGATATTGCCGAGTAGCAATAACATGTTATTTTCTTTCACCTAGCCAAGTTAGTACTATGATGTTCTGGCAGTGAAACCTACGGCCGGCTACGTGTTACTTGTTATTACTTGGTACTGAGTGTGAATGACAAGTTGTTATATATCTTTTCAAGTCATCATCACATCTCACACCCTTCACATCCCTAGCTTGGGAAGCATCACTGTTTTGAGCTCGAATGTGCATAGAACATACTATTTTGGGCAGCAGGGAGTTGTGGGAGGCAATACATAAAAAGGAGAATTCCATCAAGCTGGTACGAGCTGAACAATGAAGTGATCAGACAAGGTAAAAGACACGAGACATATATAACTATGGGCGAAGATTCAAAGAGAATCCACAATCCCGTGGGTTGCGCCAAGGGCGGGGGTCCTGGCCTTCCTGGCAGCATGCTTTGCTGAGAAAGAGCTGCTCATGAGATGTTCAATCCATATCTTCATGCGTACTTGTGTATGTTTCATAATGTTGTTGTTATAGTAGAAGGAAAAAATCAAGCACATTTGTATTGTTCATGGAATGTGTAAAGAGTGCTAGAGGGCCTGTGTACAATCGGAAGCCTTACTCTGTATGAGTAGAGTTTGGATCGTAAGGTAGGCTGAACAGGAAATTTAGTCCAAAATCTCTCAAGTATCTCTTTGGGCTTTTCCCCATACAACTGAGTATGATTTTTCATATTGTCAAAAGGTGGTATAATTAGGACTAAAGATCAGAAAAAAATTGAATTATTTAAAATACCTTTAAATGATGGGTTCATCAAATTTTTCTTAAAAAAATTAGGTTGACGGCCCAATTAGGCCAAGGGCAACTAGATCGGCCGCACAAGGCCAACAACAATTAGATATGCCCATGACCACCCCCTTCAAACCTAGGGTTGCCCAAAGCCAGTTGTCCTTGTGGTCGGCATAAAAAAGGTTTATATAATATGGGTTGAGTTGTTTTAATTTTTTATTTTATTATAAAACTAACTCAACGATAGCTTTGTCATTATATTAATCTCGATCATTCTCCCACCATCCATTATTATCAAAAATATTCTTCCTACTTTAGTAAAAAAACCCTATTTTTATAACTACTCAATCATCATGGATTACAAAAATATCCTTCCATACACTTTTAGTTAAAAAAGGGATATTTTTCTTAATTTTGGGCTCTAGCAAAAAAATTTCTTGCTTGATAGACCATACAATTTGAACTCATACATGCACGTCTAATTCCGTTCATTTTTAAGATGATTATGATATATAACCTTTTGGGGGGATGATCAAGCATTCGATACTAATCTTCCTGCTTGTGTATTTATGTCCATTATAACCGATAAGGATTTAGTTTCGGTTTAACGAATCAAGTCTAAACCTAACGATTGGCATTCTCAAATTGAGAATTGAATCTCAATTTAGACAACAATTTGGCACTTTGAAGATAATGTCAGCCTTTTTAAACCAGGGGATGAGAATGATAAAATTTAACACTATGGAAATTGCCCATCTATATAATCTACTTATAAAATTAATAAACTCAATTATTTATTCATTCATTCATTCTAAATGAGGAAGCACGATTCTTATTTATAGTTTATTCATTCTTATTTATTTTTTTGTAATCATTTTTCTTTATGTCATTGTCTTAAATATTGTTGATCATAGTTAATTTCTTAATTATTTCACCATAAAAATTAATAGCATCCAACTAACTATTAATTTGCAAGAGCCCTAATGGCACGTAAAATGAAGCAAGTATTGCATTGCACATTTGCATGTCCGTCAAGTGGCTATCAAGTGTAAATGATGACAAAGAAGTAACCGATGCATTAGGCAATTAACTAAAGTTCCCACATGTCTGGGTCTCTAAAGGGTCCAACCATAAAGAATTCATTGTACTAACTTGAGCTTTTTACTCTGAAGGAAAATTGATTTGTGATATTCTCGTTTGGTGAAAAAATCAAGTATAATCATCAGAAAAGAGAAAAATATATAAATTATCTTAAACAATACTCTTAACAGAAGCTGGCATAAGATGACAACTATGGCTATGTGTGGCAAGATCTAGTCGCCTTCGGCCAAGAGGTGGACAAACGATCACTCTCTTGAAAAAAATTATTTTAAAAAAATTATAGGCCGGTCTGGTTATTATAAAAAATTTTCCCTTTTTTAATAATGAATTTTGATTCTCCTGTTACTGGATAATATCAAAAAACATGGACCCTTTACTAGTAAAATGCTCAACTGACTTTAGGAAGTATTTTGCAAGAGGCTGGTTTTTTACTCAACCTCGTAACCACTAGGTTACAGGCATAAGCTAATGCATTGATTATAACATAATAGCATATTGTATTTGTTGACGGTCAGAATAAGAATGAGTCTTTCTGTCGGCAGCTAAAAGCTAGGAATGCATATTTAATATAGGTACTGTTTCACGTAGAATTAGCATGCATCATATTTGTTGTCTGTCTTGTAATCTCACGGGTATACAAGCCCTTAGTCCGACAAGCCATGACAAGACTTAATGTCTATCAACCCCACTGACCACTTCAATAATAACAAGCTGTTTCATGCTTTTTTACAAAAGAGGAACAAGAATCAGGTAAAGAAAAGACGAAAACTTCTACATTTGTCTTTACTTGCGACGTGTCTGCCCGGCTGCCGATGACTATCTTCTTCCCCACCCCCTCGCAAATCATACACGAAGAAGCTGGCAAAAGAAAATAATTACAAGGAAAAAGTGGTTGGAATGCCTATTAGCACCGATTGTTTCACGTTTATATATTATTAAATGGGTGATGAATAATATAAATATAAATTTTAAGATTTTTAAAGGACTAGTTATTTTAAAGTGCAGCCTATAAAACAATAATACGGTAGTCAGCCAAATTATAGATTTCTTGTATGTCTTATTTTTTAAAGCCTGTGTGTCTATTATTTGTGACCAGGATGTAGCTTACAGGACTGTTTATAAAATTCATGTGCAAAATCTAATATAGTTTGTATACAGAGAAGTGTATTAACACCAATTGTTTCACACATCTATACGAAATAAGTAGTAAATAATACAAACATAGGTTTTTTAATTCTCTAAAGTGATTAGTTATTTTAAAATAAAGCTCAAAGGGCTCGTTTTCACGTTACCAATGCATTACACCCTAACCATTCTCCGGGGAATCGCAAGCTAATCAACATGCATGGCAAAGTATGCATGTAGCTAGATAGAGTTCCTTCAAAAGATAATGCATATAGTAAAGGAAATTGCCCACTAGGCAGCAAAGGAAACGTCGGTTCCTAAGTTCTCTAAAGGTGACTAATTATTTTAGAATAAAGCTCTAGGACCCGTTTTCTAATTACCAATGCATTGCACCCTAACCATTCTTAGGGAATCGCAAGCTGCTCAGCATGCATTGCAAAGTATGCATGTAGCTAGATAAAGCTCCTTCAAAAGATAATGCATAAAACAATGGAAAATGCCCGCCAGGCAGCAAAGGAAACTGGGCAGTCAATTAAATGTTTGTTTATATTTATCGACATGATATAAATATTATTAATTGAATCATAGGCTAATACGAATGATATTGGATCTCAATAATCTGAGTATAAGCAAGTAGAGACATTTTATACATTTGAAAGAGCTAAAATATTCCTCGAGTAAAATTACAGTGCGATTTGCCATAAACGCTACAATAATATAATGATCTGTTACTTGATCGATCAGAGAAAATTTTGTGACGAAGTTTGCGTTTAGCGGCAAATCATCCGTCTCAAATTATTATTTGTTATTTCTTTTAAAAAGCTACTGAGCGAAAAGTGGTCTCCGTGAACAAAAGAAAATTGGGCTGTCAATCAAATGATTGTTTATTGCCGAACAAGACTGATTATGAAATCGCTAGAAGCTCAACTAGAATCTGACATTCTCTAATATTCATGAACAAATCTAATCACCAGTTTGCAGCAGCTGGCGATTCTCATTCCAATAATGAGAAAACCAGAGACCCTCCTGCTGTTTTTAGAGTAAAAGGAGAAGAAGATTATTAACATTTGACGCTGCAAAACATGAATAGATCACTAAATGGGAAGGAGAACCTCTGAAAGCAGCGTCCAAAGATGTTGTAATCAAGTCCTATAAAGGGACATATTCCACTTTGTTACCAGCAATGCTCAAGATAAGAAGTTCAATTTCCAATCCATCGATCGACCCACACTTGGAAAAAGGCACCTCTCAGACATTCCCACCTTTCAATGTTCTTTGCCGGGGCCCTAACTCCTTACCTTCTTTATCGCCTTCATTTCTTTACACGCTAATGATACAAATCAGTTTACTACTTCCTTGCCAGCTCCCACTTGCAGTCTCACTTATATATAACCATGACTTCCCTAGTGTTTTGTATACCATAGCTTGTTCTTATACATTTAGGCAAGAGCTAGTTACTCTTAGTATAGATATGATGAGAAGAATGGAGCCTCTTACAGTGGGGAGAGTGGTGGGAGATGTGTTGGACACTTTCACTCCTAGTGTTACCATGAAGGTTACTTACAACTGCAACAAGCAGGTCTGCAATGGCCATGAGCTGATGCCCTCCCTTGTAGTTCCTAAGCCAAGAGTTGAGGTTGGCGGGGATGACTTAAGAGCTGCATTCACCTTAGTGAGTCTATATACAAGTGCATACTACCCTATAATACTTGTGCTAATATTGTTAGAAAATTTTCTACTATATCTTATATGAGTCGTTTTGCTCTTCATGAACATGCACTAATGAGCTTAGTTTCCAACTTCATGATGTGTAGATCCTTACAGACCCAGATGCTCCAAGTCCAAGTGATCCTTACCTGAAAGAACACCTCCATTGGTAATTAATCTCTTCATATATGTTACGCTCATCTTCCTACATTTGTTACTATCAAAGGCTATATATATATATATAACCTAGCTATTATGACAAGAACCTAGATGGTACTCTCAATGTCGTCTCTCCCATTGGGTATTGATGAAAATTTTGTTTCTTCTTAGAACTAATGTCAAGGTAAAATGGGTTTGATCTTTTCTTGATCGTTACAGGATTGTAACTGACATTCCGGGCACAACAGATGCTTCATTTGGTATTAATTAACAACACATAGCATTTTGGTTCCCAATTGTATGCATGCTATACCTATATGTACATATATCCTTACAACATGCACGGTGCAATTGTGGGCGCAGGAAGAGACCTAGTGAATTACGAGAGCCCAAGGCCGGCGATCGGAATCCACCGCTACGTCTTCATCCTCTACAAGCAACGAGGCCGGCACACCGTCCGGCCGCCGTTGTCAAGAGACAACTTCAACACCAGAAAGTTTGCTGAGGAGAATGGCCTCGGCCAACCTGTTGCTGCAGTGTTCTTCAATGCCCAGAGAGAAACAGCATCTAGAAGACGCTAAACTACATGATCAAATAAATAAAGAATTACCATATTATTATTCGATATTTATCATCTCGTCTTGCAGTTTGGAGCGTTGTGTGATCATAATTTGTAACTAGTTAGTGTGTGTGTCTGTCTGTGGATCTCTATTTGGCTTGCACTGAGTATGTAGCAACTATGGTAACATGCTTTATAGATAAACAGTTGATCGGATGTCCAGACACTATATTTTAATAAACATCACTGGGTAAGAAATTTAGCAGCTGGTTAAGACATTGATTAATACAAGAGCATTTATTGAAGATCCTCTCAATTAATTATTCCTGTTAGTTACTCTTACATCCAATACCCATCAAAATTAAATGCATTATATTAATAAGGATAGTACTTACAACTTTTAACTTGGTTAATTAATTTTGATACAAAATGACTAAATTTATTAATTTGTACTAATTGAAATCAGCTATTACATGCATTATCAGAACTAATCTAAGACTTTATTAAATAATTAAAGTCTATTTAGCAATATACAAATTAATAGGCTAATGAGCCATAAAAAAATTGGGAAAGAAAATTTGCGGTAGATAGGTAGAACGTAAGATCTTCTTAATTAATTAGTTAAGTTTATATTTAATATTTATCGAATAAGATTCAATATATATCAGTAAAGATATTGATTATAATTTTTAATTTAATTAAAAAATTAAAAAAATGACTAAGTTCATTCGACAAGATCATGGACATTCATTCCCGGAAATCATAATTCTCCCCTGATAAGCCACACGTCATGAAAGCATTGCAGCACCTATTGTTGATGGGTCTTTACGCCATTGATATTGCCCAGGCAGGACACGGTATTAAGTACAATTATGCAAAGGCCCATAAAAAACAATTCTTGTGGATGGTACCTAGTCACCTATGCTACTTGACTGGCAAGGTGCTTGGGCAAGGACATGTTTTTTTAAATAAATAAAAGAAAAGAAAAACAGGGATATTATTATTCAGAATTGCAGATGATATAGGCATGATACGTAATAAACAGACAACCTATATTAAGATGATGTAATTTATGTCATAAATTCTTTAATCAGATGTTCTAAAAGAAGGCCTAATAAATACAATAAAATGTCCTAAAATAACTCATTAGGAAGTATAATTTTGTAAACCACCAAGATGATGCACGAACACATATAATTCAAGTTGCAGGTCTCCAAAAGATGAGATTTAGAAAAGACTTAACCCTTGAGGTGGAGTGGATTGTTGATGATAGAAACAACGTTTCATAAATAAATTACCATAATTAACAATCAATTTAATTAACCCAAAAATTAAACAGTTTAACTTATAACCACGGCAGCCATAGAATTATAACCATGCGTGCACTGCCTATGCAGAAGAGGTGATAGTTCTTGTAAATCCTCATCCCCCATTAACTGAGAATTGGCCAATTGTATCACCACATCACACATGCAAGATAAAATACATGCATGACCAGAATACTTGTCATTTGATCTGTTCAGACAGAACTCGTTTGATTAAAGGTTAAAATTTAAAACTAGATCAACACGATTCACTTCCTATAACAAGAAGCAAGTCGATCAACCCTCTCAGACTACCCATCAGATTTTTCAGATCAATTCAAGCGGGGAAAGGAAAGCGAGAAAGACGATATAGTGACAGTATACACTTCTTGAAGAAAAAGGGGGGAAAGTGTAGAACATGAAGAGAACTTCAAATACCCACATCTAGCTACAAAAACTAAAAAACATGAAGGCGCTACCGTTGCGGATCAGGCATTTCCAGGGCGTCATCAAGGTTTGAACCAATAAGTGAGTCAACATCCAAAGATTCTGCTTCGGGTTGGAGAGGCATACCCCATCTGCCACGCATAGGAGAGCCATAGTTGAAATCATCGTAAGTTTCTTTCATGCTTTGTCCAAATCTAAAGGGCTTCTGACCCATTGTGGTGAACGGCATTAGACCAAAAGCTCGAGCAGTTTTGATCTCTCGTGCAACCTTCCTCTGAGCTTTGGCACTAATTCCGGTCTTCAAAAACAGAAAGAAAGACAGTTAAAAATAATAATATTATTATTAAAAAGGAAATCAGTCTAAAGCGATGTTCATATTTAGAAACTGAAACTGCACCAACCATTTTCCTCTTTTTCATGATTCCTGCAGCGGTAATGAAGTTTGCAAGAAATCTCACGTTCTGGACAAATCAACAAAAGGTAAGATGATATCATGCCATAACCATTACTCATAGACAAAGAGAAATGAAAGGCAAATGCATAATAAAAAAAGGAGCTATAGAAAAACTAGATTGCCAAGCAAGATGAACTACCCTTAGTATTTTATTAAGGGTGCATCCATGAGTCCAGATCCCGTCATCATGTAATTTTAATTTGAAAGCACCTTTTATATGTTTACTTTGTGGGATAACCCAAATAGCTTCCAACAGAACATAACATTATTTCTTTACTAGGTATGACTGCCCTTATAAGTGGCTTTTAGCATGATAAACTGAGATTGGTTCCTTTGTGATTCAATTTCAAACTGTATGATATTTCTGGCAATTGATCCTGTGATAAATACACTTGCACATTGCTTCACAATTTCCTTATTCAAGCATTAACACTAAACATGAGCCAAGAACTCACAATCCACAAAGCAGAGGGACTTTTTCTATCTGTAGGATTCAGGAAATAAAAAAGGAACAAGGTGTGACGTAAGAAGTCCCAGTAATAATGATCCCTACCCGGAAATCTGCCTTTTCAAGAACTTCTTTAGTTGTCGTTTCAAACTCTGGTCTCCTATTAATTTCTTTCTGTATCCCTGGCTTGGTTAAATCAAGATCCTACATACAGGAAACAGAAACGATGAGAGTCAGAAAAGTTATACTACCAGGAAAAATCATACTACCACCAGCTACTCTAAAAATCAAAATATTGCACATTTCACATGCATAATCTTGTGCCAATAGAACATTTGAAGAAAATCCATGTTAGTGAAAGTTCCATAGCCTGCAACTTCACCAAACGTCCCAAAGAAGAATCTTTCTCAGACACAAGGGAACCCACATTAGTGGATTGAGAAAAACACTTCATGCATTTTACAACTTGTAGTCAAAAATACATACCTCAGTTGTGTATGTCAATCCGGGAACTTCCCTTCCAGATGGAAAAGTAACATCTGGTCTAAACTTATATTCTTCATTGCCTATTATTTCATCACCAAAAGCAAAATAGGTAGCTGCCTTTTTAGTTTTCCATCCATCCCATCTGACAAAGTACTGAAAGTGTCCTCGAGCCCGTCTAGCAATTGGTGGTTATTCTGACCACTTGATCCAGAGCTGAAACTACCAGCACCTTTTCCACGAGCCCTTTCTATTTTATCAAGATTACGGAAAAAAGAGTTGGTTTCTTCTTTACTTCCAGAAACATTACCGAATATTCTTTTCTCAAAATCATCCGCCGACTCAAAGGTATCATTGGATTGTCTTCCACTGCTAGTATTACCTGATTGAAGTATCGAAAAAAAAAGGTAAGAAAAACAAGAATCAGGTATAAAGTGGAAAGGAAGAAAGGCATATTTTGATGCGCTTACATAAAAACCTCATTTCAAAAATGTCCAACATTACAATTTAATGAGAAAACATACACTCATTCGTAATATATAAAATGAATAGAATGGCTGACAACTAGGAAACAATCATTGGTAGAAATAGCCAATATCAAAATAAAATTGAAGGAGGCCCTCCTCAAACACTACTTGATACAGAGTTTGCCCACAAGACGTGATCTATTAGACAATATGTGTAACATAGTGATCAGATGTGAAA
This sequence comes from Piper betle, assembly GCA_033002965.1. Classification (NCBI taxonomy): domain Eukaryota; kingdom Viridiplantae; phylum Streptophyta; class Magnoliopsida; order Piperales; family Piperaceae; genus Piper; species Piper betle. Next base: position 67,020 of record JAURVB010001822.1, on the reverse strand, counting down.
GGGAAACTGCATGTATATTTAGATGAAACATCTTACTAAGCATGACTTCAGGTACAGTAGTTAATTCAAAATGCATGTCTAACCCTCAGACAAAAATTAAATGGCCTGCAAGTTGTCATTGAAAAGATTTTTGCAAATCCATAACTTTCATACAACTGCCGTGACGCCAAACAACCATCAATATCTAAATGCCTATTTTTAAGCTCATTTGACCTTCAAAATTAACGCAAAGAACAGGCAAACAATAGCTCACCACTGCCCCAGTTAGCAGAAAAGCTTCTCGCTATCAAAGGCTGCCCGAATTGCCATCGAAGCTTTCCATAAGACCTCACAACATTAGAAACCAGCTTCATTTCCACCCAAACAGCAATTCTTCCATTGAATAAGCAAGGTCAAGTTACAGCTTACATACACCAACATCATAATCCATAGTTCACACTTAGTAAGTAATGAAATGCACTTAAAATAAAGAATTAGAAGAACAGACAATCCACCACTCAAGAATGTGAATTCCTAAAATAAAACGATCTTCAATAAATAAACCATCTTATATAACTCAACACCTTGTCAGAAAAATCAAAATGTATCCTCAACCGTCCACATATATTGAAGACTTAGGAATAGGGGTAAGCATGGCTTGGTTAACCGACCAAACCGATTGAACCAAACTCATTTCAGTAGTTCGATTTGGTGCTAGATCAGTTTGGTTGTAGTTCGGTCGGTTTGGTCGGTTTTTGGTCGAAACCATCAATAAATGGAAAGAAATCTATTTGCATTAGTTCCTTCAATTTTTTTCTTCATTGTACGTGTGCCTCTATGTATTTTTATTCATTATAATATAAAACAAAGATTAATAAACCGTTATTTCGGTTCAATTTATTGAAAATAATCTAGTACATGCAAGAGATGGACGTTTAATATATTATATATTGTGTACATATTATACAATGTTCCACGTTAGAACATTATTCAAGTAAATTTTCGTGAGAAGTTCATGATTAGCATTAAATAAAATTTAAGAATAATGATGGTAAATACTGAATGAATACTTATTGTTGTAAAGTACAGATTTATCATTTTGGTTATTTTGGTTGGAGTTCGGTTAAAACCAAACCAACGGTTCAATTGTAGTTTGGTTTTTATTTGGTTACCAAACTACCTCAATCGGTTAATTGGGTAAATAGTTCGGTTTGGTTTTAACCAAACCAACCAAATGATCAGCCCTACTTAGGAAGCAATTACTGCATAATCTTTCCTGAGGAATTATTTGAAACCTATCGAAATAAGATCATCCATGTGCGAAAAATCGCTTAGATCATGATAAAACAAGCTCATACAAAAATCTAAGCAAAATAACAACCACATACTGTGATAACCAAAATGGCAGTCATGCGATTGTGACCAAACGAACCTCCGATAATTCAAACCCACCTCAAAAGTACCCAAAAAATGATCACATCACAACAACCAAATCTGAGAATTGGATCACCACGACAACAATAAAAAAAACACTTAAAAATTCGAACTTTTACAGTGAAAAGTGTTACCTTCAAAGTAGGAGAGGGAAGATATGAAAGGGAGGCAGTGGCCGAAGAAGAGAGTGTAGGGGGAGATTCACCGTCGGCGAGAGGAGACGGCGGCGGCGGCGGCGTCGTCGACGGTGGAAGGGAGGCAGGTTGAAGAGGGTAGATGAGAGGGGAAGGGATAGCGGGTAAACGGGTAAATAGTCGGGCCAGGTTGTTTGTTGGGAGTCTAACTCGGTCCGTTTCTCTTCGAGTTCGAACTGTGTAGAGTTTATTGATAATTAGTATGAGAGCCATAAGCAGAATGTTCGTTTTAATTTTTTTTTATTAATTATATTAAAAGTCATTTATTACAGATATTTTTGCTTTTTGTTTTACAAAATTTTTAACATTTTAAAATTGAGAGTTTCAAAACATTTTTGGTAAAATTGAGCCATGAACAGCTTGAATTGTCATGTTTTGTATGTAAATGCTTAACGACAGTGTTTTTCTTTTTAACATGGTGTACATGATTATGATGGAAAGATTTCATTTGTTGAGGCCACGCCATTGACTACAAATCAAATAAAAATCTCATCTCTGTTGCAAATGTGAGAACCTTGAGCTTTGAAGAAGATGAGATGACATTCCCGTTGGAAAAGAAATGAGGATATTTGTTCCTCTGGTTTACAATGCTTAAGAATTCATATCAGCATTAACATATTCACGGAATTCAAGGTGGTTCAACGTAACAAAGCTCACTTGAATTTCAATAAAACTGCCTTTTTAATTGCTAAATACAATACTGCTGCTTGTTCTTTTGAGGGATCACCTGGAAGCAGAACACCGGTTTGGGTATGTGAACTGTTAAAGACCTGCACTTTTGTTATTCTGGAGTCATGGGCAATGCCCTTCACAAGATTGAATTTGCAACCATTAGTTCACGCAGGCACAATGGAAATGATGATAGCAAAGGTTAATCCTGAGCTCAACACCATCCTCTTAAGCAAACAGGCATACACAACATTCCTACAGAGAAGAAATAGCAGGTGAACTGTATATATGAAAGACAACAAGAGAGACTATGAATCTTGAGAAAAAGATGCATTCAATATTGTAAAGAAACAATGAACCAGGGACCAGAATGATCCCATATTACACAAAATATAAAGCATTTGAAAAATCTAATGGAATGGTTCAATCATATCATACACGTCAAAATATACATCAGCAGTGATAATTTGTATTTTGTTTTGACTTTTCACTAATACTAAAATCAAAGACGCAGGAAACAATCCTCATAATTTTAAATGAGAGCTCCATGTCCAAATATAGCACGTCAAAACAAGTTGACAATTAAGCCAAAATTTGGGTCCTAAACAGAAGTAATTGCCTACATCTTGCCAACTTGCTACCAGATTGTGTGCAGCTATAGCATTCACATCTCAAAGCATATTTCTGCTTCTTTAAGTCAGATTCATCCAAAGAATCTAGCATCAGCCAACACCCTCGTGAAAGACTATGCCATTGAGAAAATCCATTTTCCAGAATGTCCGCAAGCACTTGAGAAAGCCACAAATCACATGACGTAGTAATGGCCCGCAAGCAAAATTAAGTACTTCCTGATCAAACGTAATGTACTGTTTACCGTTCCGTCCCAAAACCTGTCATTGCCACTCAAAAAATAAATAATCAACTCCAAAGGGAGATAGCATACGCCTCCCAGCAGAATCATTATCAGAAGATTGATCAGCCCATCCATGAATTCATCCATGAGAGCCTCATTACCAATGACCTGCTACTTACTTCCTCACTCTCACCATTACTGTTCAATATGCTTGCCACAATATAATCCATTGGGAACTAGGAAGCAATACTACAAAGATGCTCATCCAAGCCAATCAAGCAAGCAATTCACTTGCTTTTTTCATTTACGCACAAGAACATCACCCATATCAGTTCCTTCGCAACTAGCCTCATCTACAGACTCATAGTCTGGGCTCGAATCCGTTCCAGAACCATCAGCATCCTTTGCTTCTTCTTCATCACACTCTGATTCTCCATAACCCGCAAACCTCCTCCGTGCAGCTGCAATGGCCTCCTCCTCCTCACTATTAGGCCTGAAATGCACCAACGACTCATCCACCCTCGCCTTCCTTGGACTCAACAGAATCAACTGCGCCAACCTCCTCCTCGCCAGATACAACTCATTGGGTTCAATCAACTCCCCCTTCCTATACGCCTCCCTCAGAAAGACAGTGTGAAGCTTCCCATGGTTCCCCCTCGTCGAAATATAGAATATTCCCTGGTGCCGGAGCAGGAACTCCTTCAACTTCTTGGGCAGGTCCATGGCCATTCGGAAATGAGCAATCTTCTCCAAGGTAAGCTTCTTTTCCACTGTCAACGATAGTAACTCATGGATCATCGCCACCCCACGCTTCTCCATCCTGTTCTGCGCTTCCAAGGACCTCATATCATACCCGCTCACATCCTCGTAGGGAGACCAGTAGGGCAGCCGCTGCCACTTCCAAACAGCAATCTTGTAGTACTTCCCAATCTTAAAACCGGGCGGGAAGTTGATCAAGAACGAGAACCGAATGTTCTCGGCATCAATCCCTTCTCCCTATACTCCTTCTCTCGAGACCTTCTATCGAGCACCTAGCAAGCATCGGGTCACGCTCGACGAGCTCCACGTACTTGGTCCTGGCCGGGGCGTCGGCGCCGGCGGACTCGACTAGCCGGAAAAAGCAGGGTTCTTTAGCACCACCGAGAGCTCGAAGTCGTCGGGGAGGCCGAGGTCGAGGCGGGCGATGCGGATGTGCTCAAGGCGGAGGCGGAGGGAGCTGGAGAGCATGAGGAGCTTGCGGAGGCGGCCGGCTGCGTCGGGGAGCTGGGCGAGGAGGGCAGCGCGCTCGTCGGCGATCTGTCGGAGGGCGGCGGGGGAGAGGCGGCAGTAGAGGACGCGCTGGACGGGGTGGTCGAAGATGGTGAAGACGTGGGGGTGCTTGAGGAGGAAGGCAGCGGACTCGTGCTGCCGGAGGCCGAAGCGGCGGGCGAGGGTGTCGAGGCGGGAGACGGGGAGGGAGGCGGAGGGCTGGGAGAGGAGGAGGTCCTGGAACTTGAGCACCTTGAGCACCTTCTTGTGCACCTCCATGTAGTTGTCGAAGCCGTGGTCGCGGACCCGCTGCATCTTCTTGGGGATGGCCGTGGACTGGGAGAGGAGGCGGCGGAAGTGGTGGTGGCTGTTGGAGAGAGGCCGGCGGCGGAGGAGAGCCGATGACATGCCGGCGGCGGCGGTAGAGTAGGAAGACGAGGTTGGGTTTGTGTAGGCTGCGAGGCTTGGCCGCTTGGGTTTTGGCGGGACTGCTTGCCGGTTCGGGTGTACACTCACTTGCTTTATAACTTCGAACGGCTCAAAGTTCAACTCGACGTCTTCAAAATGAGGGATTGGGTGTCCCAGTCGGATTCGAATTCGATATTTATCATATTTTTTGTGCCTCCCTGCAGCTATAATACTTAGCGCTTACTTTTAAATCTCATGGCTAGTCTAAATTGTAGGGCTCTAATTCTTTTATATATACAAAAATTACTAACATTTGATATTAAAATTAGCTTATATAAAAGTATCAGTTACAACGTATACTAATTATTCTGATTTTATTTACTAGATTCGTATTCGATCTGAATCTATAAAATCTGAATTTGACTCGTCTGATTAAAATAATATAAATAATATATATATATAGAAAAAATAATATAAATCATTATCTTAAATATATTTAAAATATAGTTTTATAAACTATGACCTATTTTGATCGAATCACCCAAATCTATATTTGATTTTAATATTTAATTTGAAACAGATTGGATTTGGATTCAGACTCTTTTAATATATAATATAATAAAAATATTTGAATCAAATTTTGGTTTAGAATGATCTAATCTTCATCTGATACAAATAGGCGATATTCTATAAAATAATATTTAAAAATTTTTAATACAATATTTTTAATTATTTTTATATTAAAATTTATATTATTTTATTCAATCGAATCAGGATTATATATGGCCTTGGCATATATAGACCGGATACATATATGATAAATAAAATAGATGAAATCTTGAAATTTGTATTTTATTATTCACATACTTATATCTGATCTGAATCTATCCTCAACTCCAAAGTTGGATAACCCAACTTTGACTTTAACTTTAAATTTTATTAAGCTTCATTTAAATTTTAAGATAAATAATTGAGTAATTGAGTTTGAATATGATTGAACTTGATGTACTTCACACGATAACCCTTTAGTGACCGAAAACCGTTATACCAATAATGCTAGCTAAGACTTGGCTAACGAAACCCTTATGCCAAGTTTGAATTGTCTTTGGATTAAGAAATTTTCACATTAGGGTCCGTTTAGTTAACATGAAAATAGTGTAAATTAAAAACTAATTTTATAGGAAATTAAAATGTAATAAAATGAAATGGCATGGAAATTTTAAAAATTTCTCTTATTAAATAATAGGAAACTAAGGGTCGGTTTAATTGTCTTAAAATTGCATAAAATAAATATAAACTCTAGAGGTCATAGATTTTTTTCTGTTTAGATGTTTTAAAATTCAGTCAAAAATTTTTTCAATTTCAGTTAAAAATAAATCTATGTAAAAATTTTACAAAACAATATTTTCTTTAAAAAATAAAAGAAATCAAGAGAAATATTGAGAGGTACGTGTACATGCATGTGCACATAAACAAGAGAAGAAATATTTTATTTCACTTATTTTCCTACTATCCAAATATGTAATAGAAATTTTTAAAATTTTCTTGTTGTTTCATTTCATCTTATTACATTTCTATTTCATATGATTTTTTCATTTAGTGTACTTTCATGTCAATCAAACAAAGCTAGATGAAAATGAAAAAGTCTTTCCCACGTGCACGAGCCTCCCAAAATTTTCTCTAATTTCTTTTATTTTTTATAATAAAATATTATTTTGTAAAATTTGTACATCCAAACAAAAGGAAAGTTCTTGACCTCTAAATTTTGTATATTTTTCTTACAATTTCAGGACAACTAAACAAGCCTTTAGTTTGATTTAATAAAAATTTAGCTCAAAGGCTTGTATACGTTTGTACATGAAATCCTAAATTCTATGACAAATATGTCAAATTTGGGTTAAATAAAAGTAACTTGGCCACGAGCACCACTAAATATCACAGAGATGAGCCTTGTTAAGCTGGATTGATTTCAATTAATTTGCACCTCTATGCAATATAAGTCATCGAATTTATTGTTTTTAGAAAAATCGTGCTTTCTCAATTTGCACACCAAATAAATATTCACTCCTTAAAACCTTACATTCTTTTTTTATATATAGGATTATCCTTCATTTTTTAACGATATTAATAATTATATTTTTATGATCACAAGGTAATATAATTATGTCTATGTGCAATATCTAGGTTTTTGAGTCAACTTGATTTGAGGGGTCACGCAGCACTTTATTTATTTATGGGCCTACGAAAGCCCATATTAGATTCACTGCTAAGCCCAGTCCATTCTAATACCCCAAGAAATTAGGGTTTTTGGAGTTTTAGTTTGAAGCGTTGGTACCAGATTTGGGAGAGGAAGGGAGCCATTAGCCTAGCACGAGCCGAATCGAGTCAAGTTTTATCCAACTCAAACTCACTTTATTTGATAAACAATTTGACTTTTGGGCTGTATGGTTTCAAGTTGTGTTATTTTAGTTTGAGTTTTGAGTTGAACATGAACGAGTTTGAGTTGAACATTTGTCCTATTTGGGTTTTCATCACCAACAGTTTTACGATCTAGTTTATTCTTTATAATACAATATTTTTAATTATTATTTTTTGTAAAAATATAAATGATATTGTCCTTAATTGATAGTCATATAATAACTACTAGATTGTTTAGATTTAATTATTTTTATATCAAATTACCATTTTTAATGTAATACTATCCATATATTTTTTAAGAAAAAAAATAAAATAATTTATATTAGACATCAAGTCAATTTTGAAGCTGAATCGAGTTCTTTTAAATTAAATTTGATATAAATTGAAACCGGATCTATTATAATCGAGTCAAGTCGATTTTTTACAATCAAGATCAAGTATCGAGTTGATCATAAAATAAATCTATTTCGAGTAGAGCTGAGTCGAGTCTAGGTCACAAAATCTCGGGAGCTAGCTCTACTCATGCCCAGCCCTATCAACCATGGTTCTCAAGTACGTATCTTTTCTTCTTTCTACTTTCTCTACTAAATGTTCATCACCGTTTTTAATTATAAAGTTTGATTATTTACTGTTTTTTTGGTTGAATTAGTTTTGTAATTGAGAAGTTTTGATTATTATTTTGGGTGTTGACGGAGGTGGACTCGTTTGATGAGGTTTTTAATGATTATGGATCGGTAGCTTATTGATTTGTTTGTACGATTGAACGAACTGGTGGGCAACTTTTCAAGATGTGTAAAATTTTATTATTGTAAAATGAGATAATGATTGGCAAAGTTGGGAATGGGGATGCATTGTTTCTAATGCTTCTGGGAATGCATTGTTTGCGATAATGAGAGTGTTATTCTTGCTCGTGGGTATGTGAATTTGGAGATATTAGCTAAAATCTAAAGCTGTTTATTATCTTATTTACACTGAAATTAACTGGTTTGTTCTGCTGTTTAAAAGGTGAATCCATGAATGTGATTCTAATAAATTGCCAGTAATCGTTTGTTTTCTTCATACTAACATACTGTGGAACATAGTGCATGATATAAGTTTTGAGCATTCTTTTGTTAATCTGGAGTGTGTAAGGAATGAGAGATTCTACTTTTTTAAATCCAATGTCGGGTAAAAATTGACCATCAGTTTTGTTTGTTCAGGACGAAACTCTGTCGTTTTAGTGGTTCAAAGATATACCCTGGAAAGGGTTTCAGATTTGTTAGATCTGATTCCCAGGTTTTATTTCTTGTGTAATTTAATACAAGTGTGTATTTTTATCTTTGTAAAGTTTTCAGAGTTTTGTAATTAAAATATTATCTTCTCAGGTCTCTCTTTTCTAATTCAAAATGTAAGCGCTACTTCCACAACAGGCTAGAGCCATAAAAGCTCAAATGGACTGCCATGTACAGGAAGCAGCACAAGAAGGTGGTTAACTGTGAGAATTTTTTTAATTCGCTTTCTATCTGTGAGGATTTTTCAACAGTTATGTTTGGGTACTTTTGTTTGTGCGTATGTGACCATCTGAACATTAATGTGATTCACCTTGTGGCAGTTTTTTTAAAATTTTTGCTTAGTGTCTGAAAATGGATGGTAGATTATAAGGCATGTTATTTGTTACAACATTCCACACACACTTAGACCAGTGGATGCAGCATATGTGTGTGGAAGTGAGAGGTGGTTGAGAGTAGTAGTCTGTGGTTTTAGCCAAAGGACTACCCTCTTGCGTAATTGCACCATGTGTATATGGCTTACAGAACCTGTGTTCACTTTGTATGGATGGTTGCAGGAGATCCATGCTGAAGCGGTTAAAAAGAGGCGTCGTGCAACCGAGAAGCCCTTCTCTAGGTCAATGGTAGGAGCTAACTTGGAAGTAATTCAGAAAAGAAGAGCTGAGAAGGCAGAGGTTCGAGATACTGCCTGCGAAGCTGCTTTGAGGTAAGAGATTTCATTGTCACTCCTATTCTTTTCATCTCTCCTTATGTTAGCGGTGCTGAATTGTTGTAGTGAATATATATTTTGCAGAGAAATAAAAGAGAGGATTAAGAAAACAAAGAATGAAAAGAAGGCCAAGAAAGCAGTAGTCGCCAAGGCCCAGAAAACTCAAACAAGGGTAGCATGCCCAAAGGTGCAGCACCTAAGGGACCCAAGCTTGGAGGTGGAGGAGGAGAGCGCCGAGTGCCAGTCTTTTGTGTGACCATTTGCTACTACTTTTTTGCAAGATTTAGGATTAAAAGTTTGGTCAAGCATCTGCTCAACTGTGTTAAATACACAGCAATTGAATACATTGATTTTTGTGAACAATTCTATGCTTTTATTCATTGTGATATTCGATTTTGGATCTCAATGTTTTCAGGGTAATGTTCCTTCAGAAAAAACACCAAGATCTTCGCCCCCTTCAATTATGTGGCCGGTTTAAACTTAATAACAAAAGCATGCTCAAAACTTCACGTATCATCTTTTCTATAACTGCAAGTTGTGCTTTCTATATCACATTGATGGCTCATAACATTCATCAGGCCGGCCATTCAACATATCTCGTTTACGTCACATTCCAGCGAGTTGTCTTCTCTCATTGTTACGGAGTATTGGTTATGTACTGCTTATGTATACATAGCTCGTCTAATGCCAAATGGTTTTATATGACCTTTGAAAATTTAACATGCATCCAAGTTGAACGAAACCTGTGTTCTCTTCTGCTCCAGTTCTCGCTTGCTTTTCTCCTAGTTAACTCTTATTCGATAAGCTCTTGGAAGATATTACTTCATTTGGGTGCAATAATATTGTAGCGTGGACAAGAGACCATCCACAAGTAATGTTTTACAGGTGCTGCATATGTGCGTAGCTGGAAATATTTCCTTGTTAACATCAAGCTCCTGCTGGCCGTGTACCACAATCTTCCAGACCCAATCATTCCTCACTTCTTACCCTCTTTTTCACTCATGTTCAACGACTCCAAACACCTAATTGCACTAAAAGTGCATAAAAAACCAAAGCGAGTACTAAAGTTGGTGACACGGTTGCGTATGCTCATAAGAAAATGATGGCCTTAAGAAAAGTAAACATGGCTGGACTTTCTCGAAGATGGAAGGTTTCATGTTCTGAAAATTGGCAAAATGTCAAGCTACCCATGCTATGTCAAACCCTTTTTTCATCCCTAAACTATTCTTGTTTGTTTTTTCCCTCTCATAACAAGCAACTTGTTCCATAAAATTAAGCCAACTTGGGTTCACAGAGGAAGTCAATATCTGTGTCCTTTTCCATTTCTTGGATGGTTGTGAATGAGTGGTTTGGTTGGCATTTATAATTTCCATTAATTGGGTGCTCAATGCGGCCCTAATGTTAGCATATATTACATATTAGCAATTTTGATAGTTGTTCATTGTTTGTTGCCATATCAAGCAAAACCTATAAAAACTGGTGAGGAGTCAAGATCAGTTTGGTGGGTAGGGTACCAGCACCACCATATATAGACTCACAAGTCACATATTTAAATCATATATTCCCCTAACAAACAATTTATTAATGAACATTATACGATCATTTGGCGTCTAACTACGTCCATAACACAATCACATTCAAGATCAACAAAAAAACCTTTAATATGGCAAATATTCATGAAGTGAGAATGACATAACCTAATTGTAAATAGTTTTAAACTTTGTAGGAGCATGCAATACAAATCATATTAATACTAGAACATTTGAGTACATAATACAAATAAATACATTTTTATTAGTGTCTCTAAGAGAAGAGGTTTTTAACAAAAAAAGATTTATGAAACGATGTGATCTGGCAGAAGATACATGACATCATTTTTCATAACGACAATTTAAATCAATTAATAGACGATTTAAGTCAATTGTCATGTATTTTTATCATAAACAAATCCTTTTACATACAATTTTGCATATATCTAACTTTATCCTTTATGAATTCATAAAATTTTTGTGGGCCATAATCAGTAATAAATAAAGAATTTTTAGGAATAAAAATTATTAATTAAATAAATATTGAAAATTGATAAATTTTATTGTGTGTCATAATCAACCCCAATTTTTAAAAATGACAGCACAAAAGTTTAAAAAATCCAACTTTTTAATACAACAAGAAGAAAGGAGGAAAAAACATAATTTTAGGTTTTTTCAATGGAAATTTTTTTAATGATATTTCTTAGAGAAGTAATTAATAATTGTAATAATTTTTGTGTAATTATATTATAATATAAAAGAGTCTCAATTGTCTCAGCGAGGGGCCAAAAAATAAATTTTACGCCCCAAAGTTTGGCGTGGGCCATCCAATTATAAGAATGACCAAGATTTAATATTTTTTAGAAAAAAACCTAAGCATCTTTTCAAACAACCCTGATTGAAACCATCTAGTCATGCTATTTAAATTTGGTCCACCCGCCAAAGCTAACCACTAGGCTGTCAAATATAGCCAAATCTAGCCGTGCAACCATAGCTGGTTGGGGAACGGTTATATCTAGCTTACACGGCCAAACTTGGTTGGCACAATCATATAAAAAAGTGGCCAAAAGCTAGGTTTCGACTACGACCGGTTGCTTGAGTTGGGCTTCTGTCGACGTGAATGGCGGCCAAGGTGGTTCGAGCCGCGGATGCAAGAGGGGTAGAAAGGTGTTCTATTTTTTTATTTAGTTTTATAAAATTTAGGTCGTATTTGTGATAAAGTCACATAGATAATCTTTTTGCGTCATAAAAACACTAAAAATATCGATTTTAATACCAAAAAAATCATTAGCCATAAATAAATAAAAACCCCCACCTAATGGTAGGCCGCCTCCCGCCCGGCTGTTAAAATACCCCACCGACACCGCTCCCCCACCCTCAACCCCTCCTCCCCGCCAACCGCCGCCGCCGAGCTCCGACCATGGCTGGCGGCGATCCGGCGTACCGGGCCGGCGGCAAGGGCCGGGTGTCGCCGCCGTATTCGTACGAGCCGGAGGCGGAGAAGCAGTGGGCGTCGTGGTTGGTGCCCGTTGTGGTTGTCGTCAACGTCGCCATGTTCATCATCGCCATGTTCGTCAACGACTGCCCAAAGAAGCACAACCCCTTGCTCGGCCAGTGCGTGGCCAGGTTCCTCGGTAGATTCTCCTTCCAGCCGCTCCGGGAGAACCCCTCTTCGGCCCATCCTCGGAGACGTGAGTTTCGTTTGATCTTTGTTGGATTTTGATTTTTGAGTTTTTTAAATGGTAAAGATTAGTGCTTTAAGCAAGATTTATTGATAATCTGTGGAATCTTTGTTTGATTTTTTTAATGTTGAATTTTGAGTTTGTTCACGGTAAATATTTGTGTTTTGAGATTGATGTTTGATTGTTTGTGGATTATGGGCGGTGATTGGATAGAATGGTTTATATCCTTTTCTTGATTTTGACCTTTTGTTGGATTTTGAGTTTGGTGATGGTAATGGTTGCTGCTTTAGGAGTTGAGTTGTGGAGGATGGTTTTTGATTATTTGTTTGATTTTGAGGAGATTTAATGGAAGGGGAGTGTGAATTCCATATAGTTTTGGTGGTAAGACAGGTTAGGAGTGCAATTGCTGCTGTGATACCCTAACATAAGGGTTTCATTGCTTGTGTTACATTTCGGTGTGATTTTGCTTTGGGAGTTGGGATTTGTGGTAATTGGATGTTATACTCAATGATGCGGTTGTATTTAAATAAAATGTGTATTAAGTGCCAATAAATCCCGAATATTATTTGATAACGAGAGCAGAACCCTTAGAAATTTTGTGGAAAGTTCATTTGTTGGATCTGTCAAATGATAAATAGAAACATGGAATTGCTTATTTTGAAGATTAGACTTGGGGTGATTTTTTTTCTTTATTTTTTATGTTACTTTGAGCAGAAAGTTTGAGATTGTCCATATGCAGCTTGCAGAAGTTGGGAGGTCTTGTCCGTGACAAAGTTATACATGGAAATGAAGGATGGAGGCTTGTGTCTTGTATATGGTTGCACGCCGGTGTAGATCCACCTTATTGCTAATATGCTAAGCTTAGTCTTCATTGGAATCCGCCTTGAGCAACAGTTTGGTTTCGGTAAGCTTTTATATGAATAGGACTTGTTTTCTTTAATCAGTTCCATGTGTTGAAGGGCATCTTTTATGCAAAAGACAAAACCAGTTTTCAGCTCCAATATTTCACAAAGTGTGACATTGAGAAATTTTGGTCGAAATGTTTATATATTCTTATGCTATAGTGATTTGGCATTGTTGTCTGGATGCAGTACGGATCGGGATAATCTATCTATTATCAGGATTCGGGGGTAGTATTCTGTCTGTACTATTCATGAAAAACAGTATATCTGTTGGTGCTTCGGGCGCCCTCTTTGGACTTTTAGGAGCAATGTTATCAGAGCTCATTACAAACTGGAGCATCTACTCCAACAAGGTAATAAGCTTATTCATTTTTTTATTTTTCACCATTTTACGTAGAATTTTCCAACAAATTGAATCTTATGTTATCAGGCCGCAGCTTTAATTACTTTGATCTTCATAATTGTTGTCAACTTGGCCGTGGGAATTTTGCCCCATGTTGATAACTTTGCGCATATTGGAGGGTTTTTGAGTGGCTTTTTACTTGGATTTGTGCTATTGTTACGCCCCCAATTCGGATGGGTAGAACGCGGTCACAATCTTCCTCCGACTGGCAGGTTTAAATCGAAGTACAAGGCTTATCAGTATGTACTATGGTTTGTCGCTTTCGTCTTGCTCGTTGTTGGGTAAGTTCTATCAGACATGATTTTTTCCCTCTCAAAATGGACGGTTCTTACGCTCTGCAAAATGCATAAACTATTACTATTAATTTTGCAGATATGCCGTGGGCTTGGTGATGTTGTTTCGAGGGGTGAATGGAAATGATAAGTGCCATTGGTGTCACTACCTAAGCTGTGTTCCTACATCAAGATGGAATTGTGATGTCTGACAGATGCACTCTATTCGCCACATTTGTTTATCAGATAGAAGAGAAAAACAGAATGGATCACAGATCGATCTTCTTATGCGTATGCTACAAATTGTGATGTTTGTATTTCAGGGATTATATTATTATTTTTGTAGTCGTGTGGGTACTTGTCAATACAACTTTGTTATGTTAATATATATATATATATACAAAACTGCGCTTTGCACAGTTTTATTTTTTAATTTTGAACCTGTGCTTTTGTTCAATTATTTTGTACATGTGGTTTTTAAAATTATATTCGAGACATTAGTGGCAATTTAATGCACAATTTATAGGCTAAAAGTCTGTAAACAAACGAAAAAACAAAGAAGATCCTACAGTGGGACGAAAATAATCGTACAGCAGCAAGAAAAAGCAGATATTCTCCCAATTGCACAGTAGCCGCTCTGGCTTATAGAGCGGATAGTTTGAGTCATTAACAATAGTGTAATAGTAAATCTTCATTTACAAGGTGTGGAAGGAGGGAGAAAAAGAGCAAAACTGAAGATAAATTATGCTTTAATGGGAGGCTGATTGTAACACATGAAGTTTCTTAATGGCAACAAGAATTTTTCCCTCCCAACAGATTCACGTTCTGAATCATGAATACTTACGTCCCACCGCAAAGCCTGTGCAATTCTGCTGACTTTGTTTATGACTTCAGGTGTACCTCTAATGAGAACTGTTCCTTCTGGGCGCAAGATTCTATCCACCTCCACCATCACATCCACAAGGTGACATCTACAGGAAAAATTCTATACATCAGAGAATTCAATTAGCATTTGAGTTCAATACAGAAATTGACAATGAGTTCCAATCCACATAACTGTGGAAATGTTCCTACAACCCATGAGTATTTTGAGGTGAAATTAATTCACGTTTTGTGCAATTTGATTCTTATATCAATTTGATTCCAACTCCTTGCCACTTCCAAATATGTCAGTGAATATAAAAACTTCCAAGTCACTCATTATAAAAAGTCATAATTTAGGGACATTTTTTTATAAAGGTGATGGAAGTCGTTTGGATGTGCTTTAAAGAGACCGATTCCTTCATATATTTATGGGCACGCCGACTTTTACGTAATAGAGGCCTCATGAAGTACATGACTATGCAATCTAGATGTCTTAAAAATAAACCAAGTACTGTGTAAATACACAACGAAAATATATAAATCACTAACAAAAGAAACAGGACAAAACACACAGCCAAATGTTTGCTTTAATCATAATGAAGGAAAATACCTCTGCTTCCTTGAACTTGAACCTTCAATTAAGAAATCAATTGCATCCACATGAATGAAATCATATGTTCTGGGATAGGTTGAGAAAGGTTCACACCTGTCAACAACCAACATAACCGAATGTAAATGCTATAAAACTCTAAAATTTTGAAGACGTTGGTGCAATATTGAAGAACCAAAGTACGGTAAATGCTATGAAAAGTAACCTACAAATATCAAGAATTAGGATATCAGCATGAACTCACCAATCATGGTAAACACCAACCAAGCCTCTATCATAAATTGCACCAAGAGTAGAAAATTTATGAGCTGGAACCACGTTCATGACCCAGACAGGATCAGCTGACAAGGCAGCAGCAAAACCTCCAAAGAAGGCATTCATATCCATTATATTGCGTACAGCTGTTGTCCCCAGCTTTAACTTAAGCGTATTTTTATAGTATGCCACCCGCCGTGTCCAACGACGTGTATCTGCTTCAAATACATCAATCCCATTCTTCATAAGGGAGACGCTTGCTGGAGGCTGAATGAGTCTCTCTGGCCAGTTAGGAATGGAGCCAACAGCATTCTCTTCCCTTAAGGATGATATCTTACTCACACAATTCTTCAAGTTGGTGTACCTGCAAAAGACTCAAGTTACAGCTTGAGTATGTTTATTACAGCTAACAAACAGTAGATAAAAGCTGCGAAGATTTCAGAATCAAGCATCAACCGTTACCATGCATAACTTGGATTATCAGAGTCACTACATTGATCAAGGCCAAATTCATTCTGTTTGGGAAAACATGAACCAGCTGAAGGCTTCTTCCAAATTACTGTGTTCCCATCTACAACAATTAGCTCATAACACAGGGCACTTGCCAAAGACTGAAGATCAACCCATTCCTTGTCCTGCTTTGGCCACTGTACTGGCGGACCAGAGATTACAAAATACCCACCTGGACGAAGTACCCTATCCACTTCAACAAAATATGTCCCATCTGCAATGCAAGAAGGAAATCTGATAAGTATCTTCCCAGAAAAAATAGAAAGAGAGGGATGCAGACAGCAGAGTACAGAAAGAGAGCTCACTGTAGGCAGTATAAGGGATCAGACAACGAGAGCAATGGACTAAATCAAAGGATTGAGCAGGAAATGGGAGCCGGCGAGTTCCTAGCATAGCCACAAAAGCTGGTATGCCCCTTTCTAAGGCAAATTGAATTTGAGCCTTGTGTGAATCTCTAGGTGCAAATGACAGTGTCAATATACCTTCGTGCAACATGTATCCTCCAAAACTGGCAACCTGCAGATGGAAATATATACCATTACTTGATATACAACTATGTAGGAAAATGCAAATGTGAGATGAGGACTTGTATTAGTACCCCACACCCCATATCAAGGGCTGTCCTTAAAACGCCTCCACTGAATGGTATGTATTGTCCCAGTTTCTCAATATACTGAACGGCTCCATCAGGAAACATAGTGCCGCCCCTGGAAAAGTCCAGTGAGGACCTTCTTCTTTCATCCACCCTTGGTGGCCTTTCCTTTCTGCAATTTTGTTATGAGGCATGTTGCTATGCCATATCTGCCAGTCAAAAAGAGCATTGTCATTAAAATATTGGGAGGAAGATCGAACGAGCAGGAAGAGACTTTAATTGTAAAGATAAACTAGCAATAACTCAATTCCTCTAACTACAACCCTCTCGAGTTTGGTGAAAGATGATGCAATCACAAAACCACTAAGATCATCACTTCAAAAAAAAAAAATCCAACATGCTGACTCATCATTGGCTAGCAAAAAATTCATCACCGATATATCTCCAGGTAAACTAATAAAACTGTGCTCAGAGTAATGCATCAAATCAAACATAAACCTCTCCCAACTAAATCCATCACTTCAATTATCCTCAAGTCATAAGGCACTAAATGAACAAAAAATTATAGCACCCATAAATATGCAATACCATGCGCCAATCAATTCAGCCAAATAATAAAATCAAACAAGTAACTTCAAACGTTCCTCCAATGCACTAATAGTAATTAAACACATCTAATAATTTCAAATATGTAATCTTTGTACATTTACAAACCAATAAACATCAATCTCCAGAATAAACAAATTTACCGAGCATCTTCATGACCAGTCGAATGAACATCAACAAATACAACATAAAAATCGGAACTTTCACTCAACGAAATATAACTAGTACATAAAAATCAACAATTCGAGCTATAATCAACAATAAACTACTAATCTAACAAACCAAAGACAGATCTCAAACCTTATGCAAGCTCTCCGGCCATCGCACGGGGATCTGGTACCCTTCCGGCGGTGGCACAAGGCAGAGCGGCGCCTCCTCCGGAGAGGGGCAGTGCCGCTCCCTGTAGAAGTTCATCTCCCGGCTAAGCTGGCTGCTTCGGCGGGGATCCTCGCACGGCATGTGGTCGACGGCCTCCGCCGGGCAAAAATCCAGCGGCGGCACCGCCTCGCCGCCGTCCGCCATCGCGACGATCCGGAGCCGATGTCGGGGGTCTGCGCCGCCACCTCCTCCGGCGAGGGCGAGGTCTCGACGGCCGGCGGCGGCGAGGGGATCGCCGAGCGGGGTAAATACGAGGGCGAAGAAGACGAAGACGGCGAGGAAGAGGGCGGCGGTGACCAGATCCAGGAGCCGCCATTGCCGCTGTCCGCCGCCGCTGCCGCCGCGCTTGCCGGACGCCGGAATGTTGACGTGGCCCATTGTCTCCGGCGAGGGGTCGGAGTGGGGGAGTGGAAGGGGGGACGTCGGTGGTTTTGTTGGGTTCTCAGTTATTTGATTAACTTTTATTAATCACTTTTTAGCTAAATAATTAATCTTAATATTATGGAGATACCATGTTGTATGATTAAGAAATGGTATGAGTTTAAGTATTTTAATAATATTAGTAACAGAGGAGAGACGAATGTTGGGGATTTGTTGTTATTCTAATTATTATCTTTATTATTATATTTTATGATGTTAAGAACTTGGGATAGATGGCTTGGAGATTTTCTTGTGTTGATGTTTGTATGGATGGGAAGATAATGACTTTTTAAATTCGGATTAGGATTAATTAAATTTTACTTAGGTGAATGATATTTTATTTTATTATTATAAGGTTTGGATGTGGTTAAGTGACGGATGAGGTTTATCTTTTGTAACGCATTGACTAATGTTGGGTGGGTTGGTGTTAAAAAGAGTTTTTTTAAGAAAAAAAATCAGGTTGAATGTGAAAAGTGTCGTCATAGTTTTGGCTTGTGTTAACGATTTTTTAGATTGAAAAAAATGTTTTTTAAAATAGTATTTAAAGGCCTTGTAAACTTGTGAAGATCCTTGGGTCACATTTGAAGAGTTCTAATTCATTAATAAGCCCAAAAAAAATTTTAAAAGACATTGAAATTACTATTATATATGAAAACCATAATATAAAGATTAGCTAGCTAGCTGGCTAATGATCAAATTTAAACAGCAAGAATCAAGGCTAAATGAACTGTTTAATTGATCTTGCAGAAGACCATCTACATGATAAGCTACATAAACCGGCTTGACCCGACCTTAGTCTTGCTTGTCACCTTTGCTTGGGATGAGGACATTGAAGAGGCTCTCTTTGAGTTGGCCATGTCCATACCATTCTTGCCCCTAACCATTCTCCCTCCTTGAACTGCCACCGCCGGCGGATTTCTCATCGATGTCGACCTTCCGATCTCCGGCCGGTGCCTCGGCGCACTCTGCGACCGAGATTTGGCCCTCGACGACGCCGTCCCCGCCATGTAACTTGGGTAGCTAGTAGACCATGCACTGAAGTGGCTACTAACCGAGTAGCCATCAGTCTTTGAAAGAGTACTCATGCCGGGGCTGCTGTCGTCGGAGGGGATTCCGGTGCAGGGCGGGCTTCGGCTGTTGGGCTTGTCAGCTGATGATCTTACTGGTAATTGCTTGGATTGAAATTCGGGCAAGGAAGAATAAGAAGCAGCCTGTTCATGAGTGATTGCTCTTTTGGTACCTTGTTGTGGAAAAGAGAGTGAAAGCTTTTAAGAGTGATTTTCTCGTCCTCACTAGTGTCTATCTTGGTCGACCGTTCATCATGCAGTCTCAACTGGAGGGAATATCTTCTCTCCACCAACTGGTCTAGCAAATTCCTGTGATGATCAGTTGCTAATCTCTTTCCTGGCTTGGAGCTACTTGTCTGCATTATTGATTAGTTTAATTCGAATATATAAAAGCATCTAAATCTATATATGTATGTATTATGTAGGTTTATGTATGTGAATTTGATGTGTTCATACAATAGAGAAGGCGCATTAACTTTGATTAATTGACGAAATGTGAAGCAAACCTTGGGAGAAGGTGGAGTGTAGTATCTTGCACTCATACTCCTGGCCACACTCTCATGTTTCTCTGGTGTTGCTGGCCCCTACAATGAAGTAAATTAAGGAAAGCTATCAAGTCGGTATTTCTGCTAGTATATACACATGAATAACTTGTAGTTCATTAAGTGAGGCATTACAAACTTATAAATTTCTAAAATAGTTTGGACAAAGCAATGTTTTAAAGTAAATACTCCAACATGGTCGATTTTCTTGGAAGCAGTACAGGTTTTCAAATGAAGTATGCAGCTATATTTCTTATTTGTTATCTATAATAGTTACAGAATAATCAACGAATTAAATGTAAGAATACTTCAGATTCATACATATTCATGCAAATTATTTCTATAGACGATAGTGCATTCTGGTGAAACATGTGGTACTACTAACTCATAAGAAATAATATTATTTCCTTGCTGACTGACAATACTCTGTGATAGCCAAGCTATATATATATATATATATATATTAAAAACACATGCATGACTCAAGCCTCCCTTGTGGGAAGCATGCGCGACTATTAGGTGAGCAACTTTTTTAATTAGAAATTTTACCAAACAATAATATCAAATCTGTGTCCATAATTAAAAATGGTAGTACCCAGCTTATCCACTGAAACATGCTAAGAAAGATGTTGTAGATCAAAATTGCCTTCATACACGAAGTTAATATGCGCCGTGTATTGTCTAACATTAGGATATACATTAGTTAATGTTAGTTAATTAATGTTTATAATTCTGAATAATAACATTAACTGCAGCACTTACATTCCGATGAACTAGTTCTCCTCTTGTTGGCCGCAAGAAGGCTGCGGCCGCTGTCACGCAGCCTCGCCTTGGCCTGCGCCGCCTGCAGCCGACGGAGCATCTCTGCCAAGCGCTTCCGTGCAATGTGTCCCCTCACCAAGGCTTGCAGCCTGACCAGCCCCTTCAACGCGCCAAGCGCCCTTCTCGCCTTTGAAACAAACACATTTAAGTAATATACGCATATTGTGGATTGTCAAAGTAAATTTTAATTAGATTATTTTAGTTATGCAAATCATCTAAAATTTGCATGATATCATAAATATCGAAAGTTTGGTTTGGGCAAGAAATGGCATGATACTGGTCAGGTCAACGTGGAATTGAATGGAATAATGAATGAGATGAGACATTACAGAAAGATTCACAATGACATCTCACCCAACGGGGCGGACCATGTGGTATATTTATTAACCGATGCGTTTGGTAGGTATGTAATGAAAATTTGATCTAATTTTGGGGGTATTTTTGATAAAATGTCGTACAAGTTACGGAACTTGCATGTCCCGTGAGCGGCGGTTTCCCTCGAGCAACAGCAAACATGATGACAAAAAGTCTAAAATACCCCTCATAATGAAAACCAATCAGAATAACGTGTAACCATTTTCTATGTTCTAACTAGTTTCTACTTGCTCGGATCAACTTCATGTATATCTACCAAAAATTTTGGAAAAAACGGCTGTTTATTATAATCAAATGAGTGCAAATCAAAATCCAAAGTCACAATGAAAAAGAGTAGCTAGCTACATGTTCAGCTCAATGTACGTTAAATATACTTCTATGCAACTGTTTCATGATCAAAAGCAACCGTATAAGTTTGTGAAAGAAAAGGACGATCAGTACGATGATTTATGGAAGTAATTACTAGAGAAGATTTGGAGAAAAACTTCACCAAGTAGCCTCTAAAGGCGGCCTGTATCCTCACGGCAGCCACCCCCTTGTCCCTGGCCACCTTCCTCTTCTCGTCAGCCGCAAAACCTCAGCCGCCGCCACCATTGCCGCCTCCGCCGCAGCGGCAGCCACCGCCACCGCCACCGCCTGATCACTCTGCTCGGCCTTATGGTGCGGATCCTCCAAGGAAGAGGGAGGGGCAGCAGCTTCTATAGAACTGAATGACCATTTCCTACTAGAACTACTCTTTCTTCCCCTGGACGATCCACGGAACAGCCACCGCTTCTTCTCCTTCTCCTTCTCCGGCTGGAGCTCTGGTGCCGGGGATCTTCTTCGGCGCCGTAGCAGCCCTCGTAGCCATCTGGTTAGTCTCCCCATTTGGGGGCTCAAACGCTATCGTTTGCTGGAGGAACTTGTACTCGTATTATATATCCCCAGGAGCAAATTAGCTATCTCTTTTAAAATGCAAGTGGATTGACATGAGTCACACGCGCCATTTTTATTATGATAACATGATAAATATATAAATTTTAAAACAAATAATTATTTATTTTAAAATTTATAATGTAATTAACTTTTTCCTTTTATGAAACTATTAATACTTAATTAATTTTATGAGCGTATAAATACATTCATAATTGATATGTTAAGTATGATCGTAGATTGATAAATGCAATTTTAATATTCATAATCTTACTCAAATAAAATTTTTTACGTACTAATATCTTCCTAGTTTAATATTTCTATTTATTTGTTTTAGTTAAACCATAAATATAAATTTATCCAAGTCAAAAATTCTAGAAAATTGATTAATTTTATTTGGATTTTTAAATCTTATTTGGATTATTTTTTTTGCTTTTTAGCAACATATTGATTACTTAGTGACTTTTAATAATTTTTATATAACCATCATTGTCTAGTATATTTGAATGGATATTCTTTAAAATTAAATAGATATTTACTAGTTGAATTTAAAATGTAGTTTCTTATATATTATTAGTTTATATAATTTAATACATATTCTTAATAAATATCATTGCTAATGGGGTGAGTGTTTAACTAGTTTTGATTTCCATTTTAGTCAATGTTTTGTTAGTATAAAATAAAAGTAAATGGTATAAAAATTTTAAATGGTCAACTTTTCTAAAAGTCTAATGTAATATATATATAATATTTTAAAAAAATGGTACTTACACACATTTTATATTAAAACTAATCATGACTATCATTAAGAGATGTAAAACCCCAACTTTGAGTAAGGGTTTTACATCCTTGTAGTTTGCCTTGTTTGGACTAGTTTCGAATTAGTTCGTGCTAGCCTCGAGTCAGAATAATTTTAAAAATACGAGTATGAGGCTCAGATGACCATATGAGCATGTTATGGTAACTGAATATGCATGACATGCATATGATAAATATAACATAACACAAGCTATCAGTGTATACACAAGGTATACAAATAATTTTTTTATAAGTTAGCCAGGGTTTTAGGCCTAAATCTACGTTATTGAAACATTTAGTATCTATTTAAAATTTTTTGGGTGTGTGATCACATAAGCAATAACTTTACAACAAAAGATCATGCTAAACAGATCCACAACTAAACACCTAACATGCAAAATGAGGCACATGCAAGTAATAAACAAGTAAATAAATAAATCAAATAAATAAAAGAACAATACTAAAATAATAGTGGACAAGTAAGATCAAGAAAAATAATAAATAATATAGAACATTTTAACGTCCATGAAAATAAATAAATAAATAACTACATAATAAATAATAAATAAATAAACTCATAAATATATGGATGAATAATAAATACGTAAAATAAATAAAACACTATTCATGAATAGTTATAACAATATAATTAACACTAAATAAATAAACGACTAAATGCAAGTAAATATTAATGCATACATGAGTGAGTAAATTGATAAATAAATAATTAATTAATTAATAATTAATTATGAATAATATTAATATAAATATCAATTATACGAATGTACGACTAAACATGTATATATAATGATATGAGCAAGCAAATAAATAATAATTAATCAATTAATTAAATTAAATAAGTTAAACATGAATAAAAAAATATCAAAAAATAAATTCATCATTAATAATAATAAATAAACATATAATCATTCATCATAATCAATAAATATATAATTAACAATAAATAAATAATAATGAGTAAATAAATAACTAAATAAAATAAATAAATAAAAATATTCATAATATCAAAATATACTAAATAATCTAAATATGCATCTAAACTAATTTTAGGAGTCTTGAATTATCGAAAACGGGAAAAAAGGGGTTGAATTGAACTCAAAATCCATGTCGAGTCAATGGGCGAGTCAATCGAGTCAGACCAAGTCAACTCGAAAAAGTCGAGCTGCTGGGTGAGTTGGGTCGGGTAGCTGACAAGTCTGGACAGGTGGATGTGGACACGGACATGGCACAAACAAGGCTGTACAGAACTAGGTGTGCATGACTAGATGGTCGCAGACACAGACAAACGGCATGGGCCAACAGCAAGCCCATCACCAAAAAATATTGACTGTGGCGAGGCTGGGGTTGTGGTTGGTCATGATCAATGGGGGACAACGAGGGGAAGGTGCTGTTTGTGGTGGCAAACGTAGACTAACCACGAGTAAGCCGGAAAAATGGCCGAAAAGTGATGAAAACCCCCCCTGAGGAAGTGGGAGTCATCAACAGTGATTGCCGCCATGACAAAGGTCGGGGTTGGTCTCAAATGAAAGATCTTGATGAGGGGAAGCTGTCCAGGTAGTTGGCCTAGCCAAAGGAAACTCGTCAGCATCAAAAAATGGCCAGAAAGTGAAGACAACGATATAAACTGTTTGAGGAATTACCGCCGTCAGGGGCGACTACAGTGGCAACAAAGCTTGTTGAGGTTATCAATCAATAACCAGCCACAAGATGGTCACAGTAGTGCCAGTATAGTGGTCGGAGACTTGCCAATGGCAGTCCAAAGTGGCGGCAGCGCTAGGTTGGAAAAATCTGAAATAGTGGGAGAAGAAAGCTAGGGTTTTCTTTTTATTGTTGTTGGATGATCCAGATCTTGCCTGGCACGATTCGGTCGTCTGACTAACTAAGGGTCTAATGGGATCCACATAAAGTATATATATATATATATATATATATATATATATATATATATACACACACACACATACGAAAAGCTTGGATCGATGCCGACAAAAGTTGAAACTTACTCGAGGCCTAAAGATGACTCTATGGATAGACATCAAGGCAATAAAGTTAAATGAGTATCAAAACCTTGAACTCGATCGGATGAGATTTGAAACTCAAATCAAGCTGAGCCCAAAGTGGCAATCTAGTAATTCGAAATCCCTAAAATACATGTAAATGGGATGCCTTGAAAAAGTTCAAACGGATACTAAATGCTATAACGACTTAAATCTAGCCCTAAAACCCTAGGCTAACACAAATAAAATCTATATACGTCATATATGCACTAATAGCTCATGCTCTATTATAGTATAACTGAAGTTATTATCTGTATATTAGACATATTTAGCCTCAATAATATGCTTATATGACCATTAGGACCACATGCTCATGATCTGAAAGTTAGTCACCGACTCGAACTAATTCAAGGCTAGCCCGAACCGGGAAGGTCAATAAGTGGGTAAAATTCTAACTCAAAGCTAAGATTTTACGTTAAAAGACCCATAAAAATATTGTAGGGTCAAAATCAACAACGCAAGAAAAGGTAAAACATAATGAGAGAGAAAAAAATCCCAGCTCTTTAATGTAAGAGGGTTGATTAGAGACAAAAAGAAAAAAGAAGAAAGAAGAAAGCATATACATTATTTATGAATTGATCAAGCCTAATCATACATATCACAGCCGATCTGATCACAACACTGCATATATTTTATGATATCCTTAAGTAAAAGCAGGGGACATTATTTATTTCATATGCTCATGCAATTACAATTCTTTAGCTTTGAGCTGAACGTGGTAGCCATCCGGGAATAGAATTCCATTCTTCCTCTCAAATTCTCCTTTTACTTTCACCCACCTGCGATACAGCGAGACTATTGAATATACGACGGCGGCATGGATTTTTATATGCCAGGGATAATTAATTAATTAGCCTTGCCGTCAATAGTAACCGTGAGTCCCATTGAACGATTAAATAATAAGAGTAATTAATAGTAGTAATTTTCTTATAGCTGATGGGTCTTATAGTTAATATCGGTGGTAAGACTTACATTTGAGTATTATTACTTTCCTATATGTAACTTATTGATTGGTAATTTTAATTGAGATGAACTCGATTACAACAAACTTAACTAACAATTAATTTAGTTGCAAGAGGAACATGGTTTAAAAGGGTAAAGAATACCTGTATTTGCCAACTAAATGATGAATAAATGTTGCCATAAACAACCGTACAAACTCTGTTCCTGGGCAGGCCCTAGACCCCTTGCCGAAGGGCAGGAAATTCTTTGATGAAACATCTCCTTCTTGAATAACCTGAACATTAGCCACGTAATTTCATTTGGATTTTACAAGGAGGATAATCGCCATGACAACTAATATAATGGAAACTCATTAATATATATGTAAGAATATATGTAATATATCCTTACTTCCCATCTCGAAGGTTGAAATTGCAGGGGATCCGGGTACAAATTTGGGTCTAAGTGGATCGGTTCTTGGCAAATCATGACTATCCACCCAGATGGAATTGTATAACCTGTAAACCAAATACTAACTGATATGTCATATTATTGTATTCTATATGATTTTACGAGTAAATAATATATAACTTTGATGAACCACGCAGTTTTGACTTAGTTTAACTAATTCGACTGATCTGTAATTTGAGAAATGAGTGTTTTTATTTTTATTTTTTAATATTTTCAACATAAGGAACATGGAAAGATTGGCTGTGAACTAGCTAGAGATTTACCCAGCAATAAGGCTATCATAAATTACCTTTATACTTCACATCATGAGTTACTATCTTAAATACAGGATTTGTAATATTAGCTATCCTCAATGTCTCCTTCACAACCTGTTCATACATCAACAAATGAATCATAAACACACATATATCATAAGTAAGGTCAAATAAGATAAGGTTTGAATTCGAGCTCACCTGACTTGTATAACTCATGGACTTATAGTCATCCACAGTCACATCAATGTTAATTCCCTGTTTCTTCTTCAAAATTCTTTCATTCTCTTCCTGTGAAATAAATTCTTCAATATTGTCTACGAAATCATACAAATTCATAGAAATTGAAGTGTTTTTCCAGAGCCATTGATGCCATAAATCATTAATATTATAGAAAATTGATATTTATCTTATGATTTTTGCATACCACAACATTTTCTAATACTTTTGGATGGTCACCGAGGAACATGACTGCTGCAGTTGCTAGGGAGGAGGTAGGTTCATAACTTGCAAGCGCCAAGGAAAGGATAAAAGATAGAACATATTCCAAAGTCATTGAGCTCCCTTCCTTTTCCATTTGACACATCATTACATCCAATAGATCCCCATGATGATCTCCTTTCTTCTTCAAACAACCATTCTTCCTCCTTTCTTCAGCTATTACATGCAGAGTCTTTATAAACCTGTTTTTTGCCTGTAACAGTTCTCAAATTAATTACCCAACAAATATATTATAAACAATCATAGATATTTGAGCAAACAATGTGTATATTCAACTAGCTAGTTTGAGCTTTTAAATTAGGTGGTACTTATATATATACCTGCAGACACTTGTGATGGATCGTTCCTGGGATGTCCAGAGGCAGTGCAATAGCATTGGGCAACACACACCTAAGGTCTTGTCGTAAACTTTCGCAACTATCTTCATCTAGGTCGCTACACATCTTCTTCATCACCATATGAAATATTATCTTCAAAAAACAAGAACATACTGATCAAGTTAGCTCAGCTTTCTTACTTATTAGCGATAACGCCAACACTGTTAATTAAAAAGGTTTATGCATGATAATATAGTTGAAAGTTATTGAGATACATATATTTCTTTATATACACTTACAGCTGCAGTTGCATCTTTGACATCCACAGAGGGACATGCCTCCCACTTCTTCAAATGGGCACTCACAAAGTGGTTCACCTGGGCCAGAAAAGAACCTCTTAGGCTCTCAAAGCCAAAGATGCTGCGAATCAAGTTTGATCGGTATTTGAACATGGGGTGATGAATTGGCTCCAGCGTTTGCTCCCCTGCTACGTTTGTCAATGACTTTGGCCACCAAAGATCGAAAAATTGGCCTTCTTGTTGATGCAGGAAATGGTTGAAATCCGCTTCTGCGGAGACGATGCATGGATACCCGAACAGGTGAGTTCGGAAGATTGGCCCATACCTGCACAAATTATTATGAATTACATGAACACATAAACCAATACAACACTCTACTCTGGTGTTGCACTCCCCTTCTTTTTTCTAGTGTAGTCTTATAAGTTGCTCTGGACACTAGATTAAGATCAAACATAAGGCAGATAGATCATCTCAAGTATGGGTTAGTTTCATTTTGATGTCATTAGCTACTTGCCAGGCTCTTTGCATGCGTACTTACTTTTCAATCCTCTTCTTAATAAAAGGAACAATTTGAGGCTCTCTGTGTCGGCCGATGTACAACAAAGTCTCTCCAATCAGAGGTACGCCCATTGATCCAGGCGGAAGCCTTCCCTCAAACTTGTGCTTCCTCCATTTCTGCACAAATATGGTGAAGAAAATGACAAGAAGAGCTGCGCCATATAAAAGTGCTTGCACCATCTCTCTTGTGATCACTCTTTCTCTAATTTTTTAATCTTTCTTCTAATCTCTTTTCACCCCCCTCTATCCAGCTCTTTGTGCACTCATTAGGAGGGCAGAATGTTGGACCATTTATAGGCTAGTCAGAGCCGCTGCTTGGCTACCACTAGGGGTGTAAATAAGTCAAACTTACTCTCTTGAATTTTATGTTCGGCTTGATTCAGCTTGCACTCATACTCGTTAATTTTGTACTCAAAAAAATACTCAACTCGAAATGGATAGCTCGTTGAACAACGAATAAAGCTTGAGCTAAGGAATGTTCAGTTCGGCTTAATTTGAAACGCGAGCTAAATGTGTTTAAACTCAAAAAAATACTTGGTTCGTTAATACTATTAGGCTCACATTAAACTTATATAATGCTGGAAAATTTTTTTGATTCTATATAATTCGAACACAAGCCAAACACAAACATTCGTTTGGCTTAAAAATACAGAGCCAAACACAAGTCAAGCCTAAATGCCATAAATTTTGGATGAGCTCGGCTTGACCCATAATACATCAAAGCTCGTCAAGTTTTTAAACATGTTTGCCAAAAATCACGTCGAATTCAAAAACAACCCTGCTCAGCTCGGCTCATTTACAAACCTAACAACCACTTCCACAATGCCTAAACAGTCCTTAAAAAACATGATTTAGAAGTATTGTCATGGTCATCCTGCAAGATTTTTTTTCAAAGCAACGCATGTACGTGTTTGCTTGTTGGTGTATACGGGTATTTTGTCCTTGCCGTAGATACAATCATGTCTCCAAGTTAGGCCAGTGACCTAAAGTTTGGCATATATATTAATAATTTTAGAGTGCACGAGAATTCCGGGTATTACAGTCAAGAAAGTTATCCATAAAAATACCAACTATGAATGTAACATCTTACTTTCTCTAAAGCAAATGATACAATCATGTCTCCAAGTTATGTTGTGAAAATCTTCATTTTGGATCAAACTCCTCACCTGGACGAGACACTTCTGGCTGGCCATCCCCATCTAAATAAATAACAGCAAGGAGCGTGCCCGGCGCGGGGCAGTTAAATATGGGTAATAGAAGTTATTTCTATTTTTATTTAAATATATAAATATATTGATAAAAAATAAAAAAATTTAAGGTATGTTCTTAGATAGTTTTAGTATAATTGCGAGGGTGGCTAATTGTGCTTGTTTTTTAAGCTTGGATCGACGTCAATAAAAGTCGAAACTTACTCGAGGCATAAAGTTGACTCTATGGATAGAAATCAAGGCAAGAAAACTAAATTAGCCTTGAACTCGATTGGATAAAGATTTGAAACTCAAATCAAGCTGGGCCCATGTGGCAATATAATAATTTGAAATCCTTAAGATGCATGTAAATAAGATACCCTGAAAAAGTCCAAACGGATACTAAACGCTATAACAGCCTAAATCTAACCCTAAGGCCATGGGCTAACATAAGTAAAAATCTATATATGTTGTGTATAGACTAATAACTCATGTTTTGCTATAGCATAAGTGAAGTTATAATCTCTTTATTAAGTATACTCAGCTTGAATAACATGCTCATATGGTAATTAAGATCACATACTCATGATCTGAAAGTTTGTCTGGTTTAAACCGACTCGAATTGACTCAAAATTGGCCCAAATAGGGAAGGACAATAAGTGGGTAAAACTCTAACCCGAAGTTAAGGTTCTACATTAACGGACCCATAAAAATATTGTAGAGTCAAAATCAACAACAACAACCTAGATCTAGCCCTAAAACCCTAGGCTAACACAAGTAAAAATCTGTATACGTTATGTATACATTAATAACTCATGTTTTGCTATAACATAACCGAAGCTATCATCTATATATTAGGCATACCCAGCCTCAATAACATTCTCATATGGCCATTAGGACTACATGCTCATGATCTGAAAGTTGGTCACCGACTCAAATTGACTCGAATTGGCTCAAAGCTAGCCCGAACCAGGAAGGTCAATAAGTGGGTAGAATTCTAACCCGAAGTTGAGGTTTTACATTAATAGACCCATAAAAATATTGTAGGGTCAAAATCAATAACAACGCAAGAAAGGGTAAAACATAATGAGAGCGAAAAAATCCCAGCTCTTTAATGTAAGAGGGTTGATTAGAGAAGGATAGAGATCTTTTTTAAAAGACAAAAGAAAAAAGAAGAGAGCATATATATTATTTATGAATTGATCAAGCCTTATCATCCATATCACAGCATGATCTGATCACAACACTGCATATATTTTATGATATCCATTAAATTTATTTAAGTAAAAGCAGGGGACATTATTTATTTCATATGCTCATGCAATTACAATTCTTTAGCCTTGAGCTGAACGTGGTAGCCATCCGGGAATAGAATTCCATTCTTCCTCTCAAATTCTCCTTTTACTTTCACCCACCTGCAATCCAGAGAGACTATTGAAAATATGAAGCAAATACTGAGTTTTAACGAAGGTTTAACATGGCCTTCTATCTGAGCTAGCTAACGAGCTACGACGGTAGCATGGATTTTTATATATAATTAACTTTACATGTCAATATTAGTTATAAGTGTCAATGAACAATTAAATAGCACGAGTAGTGGCGGTGATTTTCTCATACCTGATTTATAGTTAATATTGGTTGTAAAACCTGATAACTGAATATTATTACTTTTCTATATATGTAATTGGTTGATTGACAATTTTAATAATAATGAACTCCTTGACCACGAACCTAACCAAACAATTAGTGTAGTTATGAGAGGAGCTTATCTACTCTTTTTAATAAAAGGGGAACTCAATGCTGCCTGAAATTAAAAGTAGGAGAATTGGTTAATTAAAATACAAGAAAAATCTGAAAGATATAATAAATATGCATCTTACACACGGTCATAGGTTTGAATCTCATTAACCTCAATTTTTTTAAAACAACCTCAATTTCTTTAAAAAGAATAATAATAATTTCCTTCACGGTGGAAAGTCACGCGTTCGAATCTAATTAACATTAACTTCTAACTTCTTATTAATAAGAGTCTATATAATTGTTTTGAAAAAATATAATAAAAAAGTAAATGGTTATAATTTATATTTACACTCAAATGAGATATATTTAAAATATATATATAATAAAAAAATAAATGGTTATAATTTATATTTTCACTCAAATGAGATATATTTTTTAAAGTCAATCACTGTTTATACTTAACTATTTATCTCATTATTCAGCAATAGTTTATGTATAAAATTAAAATTTATCATGTGTAAGTCGCGCAAGGCATGACATCTTACCTAGTTAGTTTAAAAGAGTAAAGAATATATACCTGTATTTGCCAACTAAATGGTGAATAAATGTTGTCATAAACTGACGAACAAACTCTCCTCCTGGGCAGGCCCTAGACCCCTTGCCGAAGGGCAGGAAATTCTTTGATGAAACATCTCCTTCTTGAATAATCTGAACATTAACCACGTAATTTCATTTGGATTTTACGAGGATAATCTCCATGACAACTAATATAATGCAAACTCATTAATATATATGTAAGAATAAATGTAATATATCCTTACTTCCCATCTCGAAGGTTGAAATAGCAGTGGATCCTGATACAAATTTGGGTCTAAATGGATCGGTTCTTGGCAAACCATGACTATCCACCCAGATGGAATTGTATAACCTGTAAACCAGATACTAATTGATATGGCACATTGTTGTAATCTATTTACTTTTATGTGTAAATAATATATAACTTTGATGAATGAGGGCTTGCATGCAGTTTTAACTTAGTTTAACTAATTCGTCTGATCTCTAATCTGAGATATGAGTGTTCTTATTTTTATTTTTTTAGTATTTCCAACATATGGAAAATGGAAAAATTGGTTGTGAACTAGGTAGACGTTTACCCAGGAAAGCTACCATAAATTACCTTTAAACTTCACATCTTGAGTTACTATTTTAAATACAGGATTTGTAACATTGGCTATCCTCAATGTCTCCTTCACAACCTGTTCATACGTCAACAGAGGAATCATACACACATATATCATAAGTAAGATAAGGTGTTAGCTCAAGCTCACCTGGCTTGTATAACTCATGGACTTATAGTCATCCACAGTCACATCAATGTTAATCCCCTTTTTCTTCTTCAAAATTCTTTCATTCTCTTCCTGTGAAATAATTGCTAAATAAATTCTTCAATATTGTCTACGAAATCATACAAATTCATAGAAAATGCTAACGCTTTTACAAAGCCATTGATATCCATCTTATGATTTTTGCATACCACAACATTTTCTAATACTTCTGGATGGTCATCGAGGAACATGACTGCTGCAGTTGCTAAGGAGGAGGTTGATTCATAACTTGCAAGCGTCAAGGAAAGGATAAAAGATAGAGCATATTCCAAAGTCATTGAGCTCCCTTCCTTTTCCATTTGACACATCATATCATCCAATAGATCCCCATGATGATCTCCTTTCTTGTTCAAACAGCCATTCTTTCTCCTTTCTTCTGCTATTACATGCAGAGTCTTTATAAACCTGTTTTTTGCCTGTAACAGTTCTCAAATTAATTACCCAACAAATATATTATAAACAATATGTATATTCAACTAGCTAGTTTGAGCTTTTAAATTGGGAGGTACTTATATATATACCTGCAGACACTTGTGATGGATCGTTCCTGGGATGTCCAGAGGTAGAGCAGTAGCAGCGGGCAACACACACCTAAGATCTTGTCGCAAACTTTCACAACTATCTTCATCTAGGTTGCTGCACATCTTCTTCATCACCAGATGAAATATTATCTTTAAGAAACAAGAATATTTTGATCAAGTTAGCTCATTTTTCTAATATATATATTAGCGATAACTCCAACACTAAAAGGTTTATGCGTGATAATATTGGAAGATATTGTGATATATGTATATAAACTTACAGCTGCAGTTGCATCTTTAACATCCACAGACGGACTTGCCTCCCACTTCTTCAAATGGGCATTCACAAAGTGGTTTACCAGGGCAAGAAAAGAACCTCTTAGGCTCTCAAAGCCAAAGATGCTGCGAATCAAGTTTGATCGGTATTTGAACATGGGATGATGAACATGCTCCAGAGTTTGCTCTCCTGCTACGTTTGTCAATGACTTTGGCCACCAAAGATCGAAAAATTGGCCTTCTTGTTGATGCAGGAAATGGTTGAAATCCGCTTCCGCGGAGACGATGCATGGATACCCGAACAGGTGAGTCCGGAAGATTGGCCCATACCTACACAAATTATTATATCTCTAGTGTAGCCTATAGATTAAGATCAAACATGACAGAGAAAGAGATCATCTCAAGAGTGGGTTAATTTCAATTTGATGTTGCATGTCTACTCACTTTTCAATCCTCTTCTTAATAAAAGGGCCAATTTGAGGCTCTCTATGTCGTCCGGTGTACAACAAAGTCTCACCAATCAGAGGTAACCCCATTGATCCTGGTGGAAGCCTTCCCTCAAACTTGTGCTTCCTCCATTTCTGCACAAATATGGTGAAGAAAATGACAAGAAGAGCTGCACCATATAAAAGTGCTTGCACCATCTCTCTTTCTCTAATTTCTTCTTCCTACTTTCTCTCTTTTGATCCTCCTCTATCCAGCTCTTTGTGCACTGCCTAAGAGGGCAGCATGTTGTTCCATTTATAGGCTGAAAACCAGTCAGAGCCACTGCTTAGCTACCACTCCCATAATGCCCAAACAGTCTTTAAGAAAACATCATCGTGAACGCATGCATACGTTTGCTTGTTGATCTGAATGGATATTTTGTCCACGTCCTAGAGAAACTTCCTGTATAAATTTTTTAGGTCAGCCGATACTTGGTGCGCCACGTTAACTATAACTTATAATAATGAAGAGGATTAACTGTAAATTTGTGGGATGTCCCAAAATATAATTTTTGTTCGTTGTTACATCAAACAAAGTATGGTTTTTTCAAGCCAAAGTACTACAGTTATGTCGCCACAATAGATTCAACTGTATCCTTATTGTTAGCCTAGACTCTACTAACAATCGGCAGTTAGGTCAGTGCCCTACATTAATAAATTTTCAGTGCAGGAGAATTGTAACGCCAAGAGTCAAGGAAGTTTTCTATAAAAATGCCGACTTTGAATGTAACATCATTCTTTCTCGGGGGCAATGTATATAATCATGTTCAAGTTGTATCCTCCAAGTTATGTGGATCAAACTCGGCAGCCAGACGAGACACTTCGTGCCGGCCATCACCATCTAAGTTAATAATAATATTTGTTGGGCCCGATCGGCCCCAATTTTATGCCCACTTGTTGGATAAGAATATCAAATATGATATAGACATATGAACCAATTTTACATGAAAGATCTCAAATTTGAAGAAAAAATTATAAGGCAAATGGTTAAAATTAAATTCATTATATCACAACTTGATACAGATTAAGATCTATCAGGAGAATAAATTTCGCAATACTAATTTACTATACTTTTTTATAAAATTAGTATTAATAAAGAAAGAAAATAAAAAATTACAGATTACAAATATAAGAATTTGACAAAATTACCATTGATAATTACAAGCAAATTTTAACAAAATATTCACTTTTCTTCAATTCACATAATTTTTTTCCTCCCTTTATAGTGGTCATTTTTATCCAAAACCCAAAAACCAAAAATTGAAGAAGAAAAATGTTATACATTACTTTTATTTATTTCAATTAACCAAATTTATAAAATTTTAATTCTTATCTAAAATAGGGTTACAATTTCATATATTTATATAAAAAGGACAATCCAATAGTATTCATGGTTAACATAGAAGTTTTTCATAAATTTAAAATTGAAGCTATCATGCTGATAGCTTTTTTAATTAATTTAATTTTCTTGATATAATTAATCATCATTGGTATTTGGTGTAACGTTCATGGATATGTATTCATATAACTAGTTTATGCATTGAGAAAACTAGTAGAAGGCAGATATAAATATTGTGCGTACAAGAAGGTAGAAGCCACAGAATCCCCGTATATTTATACTTCAATATCCTCACCTTCATCTGAATCATGACAACAATAAAAACAAGACCCAAGAATATAAAAGTCAAAAGCGGCCAAATGCTGTGCATTTAGAGCAGAAAACTGTGTGATATGTCAAATTCCGTTGACGTATTAAGTTACATTTTTGGGTAAGCTGGGCACTACTGAAATTGTACATCCTACAGTGTTAATACAATCCAAATGAATCACACCAAAAGTGACTTTGGAGGAAATGATATCCTGTTTTTCACGCCCTTAAACTTACACGAAGGACTGCTGGTGTGGCCTCCAAAGGGCGGAGTAAATCAGTCATTCTATGCAATAAGCTCTGAAAGGAAGGTCTCCTATCTGGTTCACTGAAAAACAGCTTCTAATGAATTCCACCGTTCAAAAAAAAAAGGTTGGACAAGTTAGAACACATAGTACAAGGTTAACACTGGTGTTCTGTATATATACCTCTGCCAGCAGTCATTGATAATGGAAGAAATGTGAGGGTCCAGGTTTCCTGGTAAGTCTAATCTGCGATCCATGAAACCAACAACACCAACAACCTAAACACAGTTTCAGAAAACCAAAATCGTAAGAGTATTTGTAGATGCAATAAATATGATTTTTTTTAAGAGAAGAATGCATGCCTGAAGTGAATTGAGATGGTTCCAAGGCACAGATCCTGTCATTAGCTCCCACAAGATAACACCGAAGCTGAATACATCACACCTGACAAAAAAAACCATAACATGGCATTAATTTATTAACTTAAAAGTAATCTTGACCACTTTCACCTTTTGCAAGAAAACAGATAAGTAGCTAGCATACTTCTCATTTGAAGGTTCATTTCTAAGAACTTCAGGTGCCATCCACTGTGGCTGCATCAAAAATAATATTTTTATTATCACAAGTGCTAACCAAAATAGAGTTCCTAAGCATAACTAATTAAAAAAAAACGAGAGCAGGTTTGATTTGGAGGAAGCAAATGATATTATGCTAAAGTTTGCCAGCTTATACAAAGTATTTACGCTTACAAAATTAAAAATGTTCAATTTGGTATTGCCAAATTGTTAATCATGTTATATATCAAAATTGCTTCTGAATTGTTAAAAACCCAATATGGATTTGTTGAACCTTTGAGGAAGTAAAGAGATTGAAAAGTAAATTGAGGAGATCAAATTCTTACTGTCCCTTTCTCAGATTCTCCAGTCAGGAAGGCAGTCTTCTTCAACTGTGACAATCCAAAGTCTCCAACCTATCCAGAAAAGTTTTGATAAATTCATTAATCTTTATAGCCATAAGATAATCCTAGAAGCATTAAATCTAAAAGCAACTTAACACCTTAATAGTCCAGTTTCTGTCAACAAGAAGGTTTGAAGATTTCAGGTCTCTGTGTACAATAGGTGGATTTCTTTTGTGCAAGTAGTTCATACCCCTTGCCTGCAATAGGATTGAGCACTTAGATATAGCTCCCAAAAATTGTCCTTTAGAGAAAAATATATACAATTCTAGGAAAATACATACAACGTCTAGAGCCATTCTCAATCGTCGTCTGATATCTAAGGCTTGACTGCTGTGTAATATTTTGAAGAGACTTCCCCTGGACAATGGAAACAAATTTTCAAGCTGTCAGATATAGCTAAAAAATTTATCCACAATTTTCATGGAACACAAAACAATGCCTTTACCTCGGCAAAAATTCTGTCACAATTGCAAGTCTTTCAGGAGAGTATACTGCTCCCATGAATAATAGGACATTTGGGTGCCTCAATCTCTTCATAATGGTGATCTGTCATTTTTATAGAGCAAGTGAACATGGCATTCAGAACCAAAGTGGGAACATTACATATGTTTTTTCAACAATTACCTCCTTTTTGTACTCTTGCAAAATACCCTCGCGATATCCATTTCCCGTGTAAACTTTTATTGCAACATCCTAGTGATCATGATAAACTTACTCTAATTTTAAGATTGAAAAATTGAATGAGCTTTATGCAAGAAATGACAGATTGCAATTTACCGATCCATTCCAAATTCCTCGATATACAACAGCATAAGAACCTGAAAAAAAGAACTTAGAAAATGAACATTTATACAAGGACAATCTATAACTTTAAGGCGAACAGAAACTTCATAAAAGGAAAATAAAGAACATTTAGTTTTGGCATGAAGTATATCATAACAGATAAGGAGATGCCTAATGCATCAGAATAAGTTCTACTTGTAATTTTGTACAACGGAAATGGGAAAGAGCTACCACCTTGACCCACTTCTTCTCCTACAAACAAATCCTGCCATTGTATCTCAAAATCTGACTGTGCTAATTTTATTTTTTTATCTCTAGCAGATGATTTGCCGTTAGTACTACCATCTGAACTTCCCAAAGAACTTGGAGAATTTTGTTTACCATCCCGAAGTGGATGGCCATTTGGAAAACTTTCACTAATTGAAACTTCTAGTGAATTAAACCTCTGACATCTCTCTTGCCCATGATTTTGAAAGCCTGATGGTGATTGCAAAATCTCAGATGTGTTCTTCTTACAACACTCCTCACAGTCAAACCCAGAGTTAAGGAGCTTCTTTTGTGAAGCATGCATATCACCCTTAATCGGTTCCTGATTTCCATTCTCATTCTGATGTCCATATGGAACTCCGGAAATATTCTGAAAGTGGGATGAAATTCCAAGTCAAACAGCTATATTAACATGGGAAGAATCAAAACGATATTAAAAACAAATGCAAGCTGTATAACACTCTTACTGGAATTTTCATCTCTTGGGACCTCTGAAATTTAGTTGCTTGAATCTGACCTTTTTCTCTTCCAAAAGTAGACCATTTATCATTTCTAGTTGAGAAGAGCTTTGATGCCTGCTGAAGCATAAGATTAATACAGATAGGTTTCAAGCTCAAAGTAGAGAACATTGGAAATATTTAAAGCATAAGCACCAGAGAGGTAACAGATGATGCAATCTGTGGCTGTGAATGCCACTGAATCTTTTTCAGGTTTATCCTCCAATCTCTAAGTAGGCCATTCGGACGATGATCCTCGTACGTTAATTTTTCCTTGTTTTTGTTATTTAAAACAGCTGCATCACTTGACACAGTTATAACACCAATTAACTCACCATCCTCATACATAAGGCTTTTTGTTACCATCGCCACGAACATTTCGCCACTTTTCTTCTTCATTGGAAATTGTCCAGACCACGACTCACCAGCCAATAATCTGTCTGTTACACTCCCATAAAGCCCTCTTTTACCTTCGTCAACAAGAACATCCAAATCGATTCGCCCAAGAACTTCATAGTCTTTCCATCCATATATCTTTTCTGCCGACTTATTCCTGAAATTCGGAATGTAGATCAAAAGAAAAAGCATTAATTTTACGATTTTTTTAACTATATACAATATGAACCATACATACACAATCTTCACTATCATTTCCAAATCAATACCCTCATGTACCAATCAGAAACATAAATCTATATCTACACGACTGCAGAACAATGGTTTTTCCAATTTGAAGAAGACCAACTAAATCTGGATCCATTTAATCTGTATTTGACCTCTTCTTTTCCATATCCAGATCGGATTAATAGATATAAGTCTACATGAATTTGCATATGGCATTTGACTCAGCAGATTACAACAGTACCATATATGAAAGAGCGCCCATGATTCAAACAAACAGTTTCTTCAATCACACATAAACAATACTATTATAAACAACTCCGGAATAATGTTATCCATAGTCGAAAAGAAAATCTAAATCATACCCAAAGAAAAAAAAAGAGAAAACAGAACAATAGCCATACCAATAAATGATCTTTCCAGAATCCGGCCGACAGACATGAACAGCATGCCCCATCGACTGCAACACACTCAAACAACCACCTTTACCCAACAACCACCCACCTTCATCACCACCACCACCGCCCTTCTCCTCCCCAACCACCCCACCATCCCTTTCCCGGAGCAGGACATCAAGCTGCTCTCTGAGCTGGTCATGGGTCGCCTCCAGCTCCCTCACCCTTTTCGTCAGCACCTCGTAGTCCGCCCCCGGTGACTCCGGCGGTCTCTCGCCGGAGCCGGCGATGGACTCCATGCAAACAGCAAGGTATGGGGATCAGATGCATTGACCCTGCAATCTTTAACGTGTACATATAATATATAAGAAGGATAGATGCGACATATTAATTGACGTGAAAAATATCTACGTGATGGTTGTTTTAATTGAATGGATTGGGGAAGTAGAGTATCACGTAGATTTATTATACGTTGAGATAAGGGAATAAATTGGAAAGACCGTTGCAGGTTGCCGCCAGTTTGATCTACCACTTTACACGCGCCCACGTGTGGCGTTGGTGAGCTATTCTTATTGGCTGTCTTTCAAGAGGTGGACACGTTTCTATGATCTTTAGTAGGTTAAGTGTCAACAAGACGTTGACTTTTGGTTTCTTTTCATTATTATTAAAGAAATTTACTCATAAAAAATGAACAAAAAAATGATAAATATTAAAAAAAGTTACGTAAATGAAGATAACAAAATATATTAAATTTAATAAAGTAAAAAAATAAAGGCTATCATCAAGTGAGGAGAACTTTTAAAGACTTTAACAAGGAGAAAATAATCTAAAAGATCGGATAAGTTTTCTATGCATTTGACGTGACAAATATTAAAGTAAATTCGCTTTAATAGCCCACTACCACAATTGATGGAGTACGATTATATATCATTCATACTCCACGAATAGTGACGATTTGATTTAATAAAATGGCTATTACAGCGGATTTTTTATAGCACTTGCTACAACAAATTCATTCTCCTTAAATTATATTAATCCTCCTAATATCTAATCTTAATCATGTAATTTTAAATAACCGTATATAAGGTAAAGAAAATCTATGAACATACGTGTGAAGTGCAAAAGCGTTTGCCTTTGTACCGAAAAACAGAGAAAAGGATGTGTTGACTTGTATCAACTAAATGCCTTGTTTTAAAAGGAGATCAAAGTTAGCATAGAAAAATGAAAGGTGCACTTAAATACGTGGTTGGATTAGAGGATCCGAAAGTGTTTCTTTTGGTCACAGTTTTGATCATATCATCTCTTCTTTAATTTCTACCTCGTATGGACCACTTTATAAAGTTTCCTTTTGGCAAGAGTCATGACAAGTTGGTTGATGTGTGTGTATATATATATATATATATATATATATATATATATATATATATATAGTAGGACTATGGTGCGCTCCTAACGAAAGCCGCTGGACTTATTTATCCCCCCTGGAGACCACCCACCCCCCACCCCCTCCCTCCCTCAAAAAAAATTATCCTATATATATATATATATATATATACAATATACAATATTTTATATATAAGTACTATCCTTTATTTTCTCCATCCATCTACATATCTGAAGTAGAAGTACAATACCATCAATATTCAATGTCTTGGATAAGCTATTTGACTTAGTGAACTTGCCAAATTAATTGTATGATAATGAGTGTATGGGTCTTCAAAAACTGTAAGTGAAAATATAGAATAAATAATCTGCGATGTGGGGACAAGTAATTAATATATTTATAATACACAGAAAATGGTTCAAATCAGAAAGCTAACTAATTACCTACTTTCTTAAATAAATCAAAATCACTATTAGATAGGTAAACCAAACTGATTATTTAAATGGTTGGCTCCTACATTGCTTTTGACAGTTGATGTTCCTTGTATCCATTCATATCATTTACTCATATGTTTGCATGTTTGCCCGGTAAATTAGACCACAAGAAAGAGAGACAACATCGTCAAATATTACCATCAAAATTTTATTTGATGGTAGAAAGTTATAGTACAGTCGAAACATACTTAACGGTAGATAATTTTATCATTATCATCAAAGTTGTAGATGGTTGATCATTTTATCACATCTTTACCATCATTCTATTTTGATGGTAAAAGTATATATTTCGATGGTTGATGTTATATATTTTCGATGGTATATATTTAGACATGTTTTTTTGTTGATTGGTACTTTTCAATCAGTTTGTTTATTAGAAAATAGAATGAACAGAATTTTTTTGTTGCTTGATTTTAATCAGTCAAAATCAAGTTGGTCCTGATTTTTATTAAATATTTTCCATGATATTGATCTCTATTGTGATGGATGAGCAGGACTTGTGATTTGATTTGAGTTATACTCTACAATGAATTAG
The DNA here is from genome assembly GCA_033002965.1 of Piper betle. Taxonomy (NCBI): domain Eukaryota; kingdom Viridiplantae; phylum Streptophyta; class Magnoliopsida; order Piperales; family Piperaceae; genus Piper; species Piper betle. The sequence continues at coordinate 25,463 of JAURVB010001822.1, read as the reverse complement.
AGCGGGTAGTTCAATTCATTGTTGAATTGTTCAGCTCTAGGTTTACAGTTTGTTTTGATGATTGATTCGTAGAGTTTGCATGTTTGCCCAGAAAATTAGTAATGCTCCCACTTTTTTTCTGAATATCATGATCATATTCAAGAAGTTGATGAACTAAACAAAATAACGATTCTTCTCATTTATTTGTTATTATTGATGTAATCCAATATGATTATCCATTCGGGCACTCATTTTTCACAGAAATATTAAGATCAGAAGTACTCAACGCTGATCGATCAGGAGTGTATATACTACATATTTGTTGTGCCCTTAACTGTGACCAATACATTCCTCATGCACCTGTCCATTTTAAGCAACGCACGCAATTACGCGATAAAATTGGCATAATTTAAAGAAAGCACTGAGAAGATTAGAGGTAGTAATTACTGCAATTAGTAGGGTCCAGGTTGCACCGGGCTGGAAGGCGGGTAACAATGTCCAAAGTGCTGCAGAGGCAGTCATGGCCAACACTTTCAATGGCACTGCAGCACTCGGGACTGGGGGTGCTGACAGGGGCGCCGGGGATGACGAACGGCGCGCATCGATTGAGGGTCGTCAGCTGTGCCGGGCAGTTGTTTTGAGCCCGAGCTGCCGGCAGGCTGAAGATCTGTAAGGCCAGGAGGAGGGTGCAAGCAGCAAGGAGCTGGGGCTTGAAGCTTATGCTGGCCATGGTGGATATATATATTAGTATTTGGACTTGACTTCAATTTGAGGTATCAGACGATTGACTAAGATCATTTTGGTGGGCATTTATAGGGATATATGAAGAGGGAGTGGAGTGCTATTTTATTGTGCAATGGAGGAGAGGTTATCTTTGCATGGTTTCCTCATAAAAAATTGTACTTTGGTGCTGCATGGAATGGAAATGAGAATGCAAAGATTGCTTACCATTCTAGAATAATTTTTTTGGTTTTCCTTTGTAAGCTATAGAATTCACTCTCATTTATCTTATCCAAAAAAAATATACAACTAACTCTCTAACAATGTCCACACATGCTCGTAAAGAAATGCTCTCCAAATCCGTCATATTAAAATGTGATTTGGACAAAAATCACACAATAAATGCTCTCGTCGCATTTTGGCCTTGCCCCACATAGTACGATAATTCTTGCCCCACATAATGACGATAATTACGTCGCTAACAATAAACCTATGAACGCTTCTTCGGCGACAACACATCTTCTCCTCTAGCAGTTTTGCGTGCTCTTCTTCTTCTTTAGGCAGCAGATTCTCGGTTTCTTCCGCTCAAATATGACTTTCTCATTATTTTATATATAAGTCACAAATACCCTCTACAACCGATGTGGAATAAATCCAACAACCCTATCATCTTAAAGTGTATTGGTGATTAATAAGAGGATGAATAAAGAGGTGGCTCATCCCAACTCTTCCCCGTTCTTTTGTATAACCTCTCTTCTTACAAGTTTTGCCTTTCAAAAGAGGATCTTTATAATCATTCTGTTCTTGATAATCCATTTTTTAAAGTATGAACCAATTATTTTCTTCGATCTAAAGAAAATGGTTAAAGTTGCAAAATTTACAGTGCTAAAGATGGGATGTTTGCAAAGGTCTGCTCCCAGAATTCTTTTACATGTACAGTATTGGCAAGAGCATGGATACTTAACTATATAAGCAGTAGGTCCGGAATCCTTCATGCAACACTGCCTATACTATTACTTCAACTTAATAACTATTACTATTGGTAGTTATCCAGCTGTCCATACAATTTTCTTAATTTTGTTTTTTATTTTATTTTTTTAATATGAGTTGCTATTTTAAATTTTATTAGCCTGACTCAAATTGTTATTGTAATTTAATTTCAGCTTTATTGAACTGTTATTTATTAATATTTTTTTCAATGCTTCATTAATCAATTATTTCTTAATATGCAATTGTTTTTATCAACTTGAATTGTTCAAATTGCATTTAAATATTTAAAATTATTTCAGTTTTAAATAAGATTGCAAATTTAAATATGGTTTTTCCAATACTAACTAGAAGATTTTGATTGAACTCAAAATTTTTGTATGAAATGGTTATCTTATAATCAGATCAATCTTTCAACTTTACATTTTGAATTGCGAATTTAAATCGGTTTTCTATTAAAAAAAGAAATTTTGGTTCTATTTCCCAAGTGAAATTTTCAACCAAATTTTTATATTTATATATATAAATAGGCTTATTACCGTCAGATCAAGAATTATGCATAATGATACGAGTCCATGGTGTTTATAAAATAAACTTAAATAAATTTTTTATTTTAAATACATTTTAAAGTTTATTTAGTGCTGCGAATTTAAATTGAGTTATTCAAAATTATTGAAAAATCAACTTTAATTTATGTGAAATGAAAATTTATTGTTTAAATTAATTTAATGAGGCATACTTAAGCTGTGAGCCTTCTCATAAAAAAGGGGAAAGTCATCTTATTTGTTTAGCTTAATCTAGGTTGTACTCTTCGAAAGTATGCCTTTCTGACTCGATTTAGTTAATATTTATTATTATGAACCGAGTTGAGTCCTTTTTAACATATTTTTTAAAATTTTTTGAACCAACTTCTCTGAGCCCAAATCCTCGACTCCTCTTCCGCCCAACCCCAACCCCACCGCCGCCGCCGTCGCCGTCGCCGTCGCCCCCGCCACCGCCGCCGCCTTCCCCGCCGCCGCCTCCTTCACCGACGCCGCCGCCATCTCTCCGCTGGCCAGAGACCACCGACATCCTCCGCTTCCAGCCCCTCTCCAAATTATAACGTCTTCTTTGGTAAATCTGCTTGTGCAAGTTCAATGTACTTTGAATGATTTGTTGGATGTTATGTATTTTTTTGTTTTCAAAGTAAAATTCTTTCATGGTAAGTGTTGCTGTTTTGGTGTGGATAAGTCAATGTCTTTGAGCTATATAGTATCTTCCTCTCTCTTTTTTTTGGTTATTGACTTGTTTATGACTAAAAAAACTTAAATTTAGTCTTAGATATGATTTGAATCCTTAAAAATTCTTCTTTTTTTTGATAAAATTGGAGCTGTTTTGGTTTGTAGCTTAAATGTTTCATGGTGTGATGAGATGATTAATGATTTAGTACGTGTCCAGAAAAACTTAGAGATGCGATTTTAACCGTGTCAATTTTTGTGTATTGTGCTGGACAGTTGCATTTGTTAAAATTAAAAATATTGGCAGCTCTATTGTGATTTTCTGTGGCTGCTTCGTCATGAACTGATCCTGTGTTCGAATCTGTATAATCAGTCGAGTTCATTGTTTCGTTTAAATGACTTGTAGCTATGCCACTAAGACCAAATCCACCAAAATAATGAGCTTTTTTATAGTATTGTCCTGGTATGGGTTTTGTTGAAAGGTTGGATTTTGCGTCTTGTTTGAAGCTTGATGGTTATCCTGTGAAGGGTGAGGTTTATATATCTTCCAAATTGATATTTAGGAGAGTTTTTTTATGCCGAGCATGAAATGTTAACCTTCAGATTTTGATGTTATACAATTGGCGTTATTAGCTCTGAGTTATTTGCCTGTTTGTTGGGTTGATTCTGGTATTGGATCGATTGCTTGTCTTGTTATGTCTGGTTTTTTCCCTCCTTTTTGTCCGTGTCCATCTGGGCAATGAAAGTACATAGAATTCGTATTAGTTATTCTAGGAATCTGACGTCACTAATGTTTTCGCAATGTCGATTTCTAAAACTGAAGGGCATATCTTGTTTTCTCCTTCGTCGCTGCATCTTTGAAATGATTTTTTATTTTTGGATGTTGAATTCAGGAATTATTGGTATAGAGAAGATGCCATCCATTGCTCGTTATAATTTTTCAGCAGCCTGCAGTGGATCAATATTAGTTCTAATTGGCTCCATTTCATTCTTTGTCTTTTTCTACGCTGCTGTCGTCTCTAAGTTGCTTCCATTCTCAAATAATCAATTCATATCAGCCATTCAAAAAGACAGGTTTGAATGTCTTGTTACGTTCCCTTGTTTTATATAGAAAAGGGTTTATGATTTTTGTCCTTATGTTCCATAATGTGGGGATGAAGGTAGTTATCTCATGTAACAGATATTATTGTTTCTTGGTTCCCCTGACCCTTCCTCTCCTCCTGGTGGCTGTTTACTTTCATTGGCTTAGCATGAAGCTCTTCAAACATGCTTAGAATTTGGTGATGTTTATTCTCAAGAAAGAAGTCCATTATAGTAAGCTTCTTCTCGTTATCACTTCTTTGCTATTTAATTCCCTTTGTGATTGATTGTGAAATCTCTTGTATGTCATCATCAAGCAGACAATATGTTTTCTAATGTTCTCCCTCAAGTAACTCTTGAACAGATTATTTCACCACAATATTTGGCTTGTATGTATTAAGTGGGTAAAAATGAGTGTCATCAGTCATTTGACGAATACACTTAAGTCAGAAGAGCTTTGTTGAAACTGAACACTTTTTGATTTACTAACTTAATGACAATAAGTTCCTTTCAGCTATGAGCTGCAAACATTCTTATATCAACAGATAGAGATTAGCAGTGAGAAGGGGCTGTTCTTCCTGTCATGTTATTCTAAACTTTTCACTCAGGTCTACTTGGCTTTTGGTTTGACCGTGTGAAAGAAACCAATGAAAGTTGTTCATCAGAGAGTTCAGGATCAACTGAACCTGCCTGCTAAGTCATGAGAAGGCCTGGGCATCTTCTTGTTCCTGCTCAAGGAGGTATAAATTGGAAATTGTTCCTTTAATAGCACCTGTTGTAGCCTTTCTGAACTGAAAATTGGAGGATCATCCTGGATTTCGAATTCCATCAAATGCCAACATTCCGATGCCTTTGGGCAAAATGCAAGACGCAGGATGTGGTACAGAGGATGGGAGCCTGAGTGTATTGTTTATATGAGCATGCAGATTAGGATGCTTGGCCAGATATGAATCATTTGGCTCAGTTATAGCATTGATCTTGTCTTGCTCGTAGTTTTGTCTGATATTTGCCCTTGTCTTTTTGATGCAATGTAAGCTCTGTCATTGCCCATTCTTCTGTGAGTTACTATTGTCGGCAGTTGCTGTAAGCAGTTCCTTCAAACAGAAAGTCGTTAAGCTTTCTGGACGGAATTGTGATGTTCATCTTATCTGGTTTTGAGGTGGCATATAAGCATACAGTTTTGAGTGTGCTTTCAATTTGTGCATATTATGAGAAATAAAATACATAAATGCCATAGAGCAACATTTTCTTTAATTGTGAGTTGCGTCCTGTAAATGTTATAGCGGTGATGACTCAAATTGGACGATCATTAGTCACCATATTAGCCTAACATATAACCAAAAACCATTATCGACGATCACAAGCACTGTCAAAACTATTTGGAAGTAGAGCCAAGACGTACACAACCGGGCCAACAAGTTCTCCAAGAGGTGATGTGCAAGAATTGATTACAATGGTTGAAAATCGTTACCTCTGTCTACTAAAAACAATTCAACTCACCTATGATGATTGGTTTTACAATGCAAGTAAAAGTAATTCATAACGATAATTGTTGAAGCATTTGATTAACAAACGATAACTACATATAATCATGCAATGTTAAAAACAGAGATAGTCAACAAGACTCAGATTTCATTGGCAATCAATCAACTCTTGCCTGCAAACGCGAGGAAATATGCAAAGATGCTTCCTTTCCCATGCGAAGACAAAGTCATCGACAAAGAGTAAAAATGTGAAAAGTCGAGACTACTCTTTCTCTGGTGTTTCGAATGTGCTCTGCTCACTTCTTTTCTTCGTGTACGAATCTATAGGAAGCCTACTTTGTGTCAGATTTTTAGATGCCAACGCCAACTCCGTGATCCGACTCATCTCTGACATTCCATGTCGGTGAGCGTTCTTCTCTTTATCTGCTCATAGAGTAGTTCTTAGTTCTGGTTCTTTCTTCAGAGGGTAGTTCTCCATGTTTGTGGGGAAGGAATCCTTCTCTTGTAAGTTTTAGCTGATTTCGGAAAGGTCTCAAGTTTTGTGAAATGGGTTTTTTAGTTTTAAGTCTCAGATTTTCAATTTCATGTTCTAGATCTTGTCAGATGTTCAACTTTTTGTGTTTTTGGGTCTTTGATATGCTTGCTTATATCCTCCTGGTTTAGATTTTAGAGTGTTTTTTGCTTTGTTGTTGGTGGCAGAACTTGGTAGAGAAGAGTGAAGAACTAGGACCAGCTAAAGAGAAGGTGCAGGTTGATGTTCGCCATGTGACTTCTAGTATCTCCAATACTACAGTGTTGGAGAATGTTCAAGTAGTTTATGTTGAACATGGAGAGACTTCTATGGAAAACTTCCTTCTTAATCAGGTTGGATTATCATGTGTTTCCAATAAAAAAGCTCTACATTTTTTAAATTGGCAAAGCAATTTTATGTAGCAGGTTTCTCATGCAGGAGGCAATATATCAGTCCCTTCAAACAAACTCTGGGAATGATCTTGGTAACACTACTGGGGATGTAGGTTCAATAAAAGATAGCCCGGCCCGGATTGTTAGAGAAGGAAGAGAAGCTGAAAATACTGTTGATGTTGAGTCCCAGTTGTTGGCAGATGAAGCTTTGGCAAGGGCTTTACAAGAAGAGGAAGATGGGGTTGAGAACACATCTTTTACCGTCACTGAGAACTCCTCAAATGCTGAAGTTGGTGGGAATACACTACGCTTGGTTGCCTCCATTGTCAATTATCTTTGGTCTCCTATTATACTCACTCTCCTGTTGTATCATGTTAATGTTTTGATCTATGAATAAATGCACATATAAAGCTCAAAAGTTTTCATTCCATGTTTCCTTCGTAGCTGCTTTATCTGCTTACCTGTTTTTCTGATTTTTCTTTGCCATTCAAAATACTTAGTCTCCTATTGTATCATGTTAATCTTTTGATCATTCCCTATTTCCTTCATAGCCTGCTTATCTGATTACCTGTTTTCTGATTTTGTTTTGCCAAAAAAACGCTTGCTTTTGAAATCCTTTCTATCAGGAAGCAGCTCCTCTTCGGCTGCTGCAGTTACTGAAACACCAATCTCTACTGAAACAAGTTATGAGGTAAGTGAGTAACTAAACTACTAGAAAATCTTGTCACAGAGATGATAAACCTAGTATTATTGTTTCATTAAATTTGTCTAGTCAGAAATTCTGGGAGTGAGTTTAATTTTTTATTGTTTTAGGTTACAGAGCAAGATGAAGTTGACCCAGACAATATGAATTATGAGGTGAGTTGTTCTGAAGGCCTATATTGCTCGTTATCTCCATTTGTAAATCATAAGACATTGTTCTCCCACCGTAAAATTGGTTCTATCAATCAGAATACTAGCTGATATATCAACTTAGAAGCACCTAATTATAATGGGTGCCCCAACCAGATAAAGCTCTTTTCCATTCTGCATTTTTAGATGTATTTTTATGAGTTTCAGTTGTCAAGCTTACTGAACATTTACACCATTTTCTGTAAAGCACCATTCAGTTTTGAAAGAAATGAATCACCGACACAGATTAACAACTTATTTTCGGGTAACAGCAACTGAGATCACTGGAAAGAAAGCATGGGTGATGAAAGCAAGGGGTTGTCTGAGGAGCTAATTTCCTACTTACACCACTTTAAATACAAGAAAAGGCAAACCTCTAGACAGGCCGAAAATGAGGAGTAAATTTTCTTTCATTTATTTGGATCCCTATTTTAAGAAAATAAATCAAAACAAACTGGTAGCTTACAATTTCCATATTTTCGACATGAATCTGCATTTCACAGTTCTTCATAAGTTCCAATATTTAATCTCTCTGACCCCCTTTTTTTCAATCTTAACTCATTTTACTGGAGCTATTGCAGGTGTGTGATCTGTGGAAGTGAATATAAAAAGTAAGAAGGTATGATTTCTTTGCCTTGCAACCATGAATATCATAAAAAATGCATTACTAGATGGCTCATGCTGAAGAGAGTGAGTTTCATTTTAATCACAAAATTGAGTATTTATCAAGTTTTTCACAATTCCATACCGAACTAAACATTAAATAAATGGTTCTGCTGACAGAACAAGCACAAGCATGTCTATATTTATATTCAAATATGGAGCATTCTAAATATTTATTAAATGCCCTTCATATTGTCTTTCATATGATTACCTTCTACTACAGCTAAGGGACACTTCTAGCATATAATTCACTTTCTTTCTTTTGGTGGTGAATTAATGAACACCGTATATACTAAGAGCTTCATGCCAATTTTGAAGTCTAATTTCTTCACTTACTGTAATGCAAACATTCTTGGTTTTCTCGTGATAGGCATGCCCAATATGTAAAGGGGAAGTCTTCGGTTGAAGATGACGAAAAGCATCATGATACATGTTCATAAAGCAAGTACATTTGTTTATACCCGAGACAAAATAGTTCCAGAAGGCGACGTGTGAATCTGTAAGCATATCCGTCTAACTTGGGGATGCCCTCAATAAGGTTCCATGACAGAAAATTGGCGAATGTATCATATGATGGAGCAGGCTCTTTATACCCATTGCTACAGGCATTTGCGATGTTATTCGTACTTCCAAATTTCAACTAGAAGCAGCTTGAACAACCTGTAAACTTAAAATAAGGAAGAAAGAAGAAACATTTCACACAATAGAAGAAATTTTCTTCAACATCATTGATGTTTAGTTCTCCCTACGTTCTCACTTATATAGCATTACAACTGACAACTACGCTCTAAGAGCATACAAACCGATAGATTAGAATTAGTTCATGTGGCAATGGCACGTTATAGATGTTAAAACGTTGAAGGCCCAAAATTGCCAAACTTCCAACACTTGCGTGAAAACAAAGTAAATATAAGGATCCAAGACTTCTGTACAGAGATTTGTCCCACCAGATATCTTCTGGTGAAGACGGTAAATTACCATCATGACTTCCAATCAAAAGCTTCGTCATCAAATATCCCACTGTCTGAAAACTCACGGGGTATATCTGGAACAATGTCCGGCAGATGACGATTCTGTGTCGACGTACCCTGCTTCATGCCATAAGAATTTCCACTTACAGTTGGGGAATTGTTTGACACACTCTTGAAACTGGTAGTCCTACTTGGATGAGGAGCCATTTGATTATTCAGCATGGCAGGTGAGTTATTTCCGAATCCTACCATGTTTGCACCTCCCCTTGAGGGAAAGGTCCCAGTCACTCCAATCCCATTCATGACACCACCAACAGATGTGGCACTAGGATTCTGGCCGCCAAGTGATTGGGGATTCGCCAATCCACTATTATTACTCATCATTTCCTGCAGAAGCTGCTGAATAACATCCTGCTGTGAACTTGGGTTTGCAGGGGTCGATGACTGAACGTGTTTTGTCACAGTCTGTAAAGGATTAGAGCTTGCTTGGACATTTCCAGAAGCATTTTGTAGGGGCGATGGAGGAATGTGTCCCTGAAAAGGTGATGCTTGTGACTGGTTAGGACAGGCAAAAGGGTTCCCGTCTGGTTGACTCACACTTGAATTTGAGTTCATAGAATTTTGCCGCAACAAGTTCTGATACTTGCTCAAGGACATAGCTGTCTGGGGCACATTGTTTGGGGTCCCACTACCCATGCTATTTGTATTATTGTGACTGCTGAAGCCAGGAGTCATTGCCATTTTCTTATTCTGGGAGTTATTTTGATCTGCAGACAACCCCTGAGAACTCACTAGTTGCTGGCCACCCATTTCTTGCAATGTTTGTAGTTGCATTTTAGTAGCTGCTGTGTGACGTGGATAACTTTTCAGACATTCTGCAAATGACGAGAAGAAAGCTAAATCATGGTGCAAACGATAAAGATACAACAAAAAGCACAGCACCAAAACGTGCTATTAGACTCACCAATGGGACCCATATTCTGTTCTCTGCTAAAATCTATCAAATCTTTCATGCTATTTACAACTTCTGCTATCTGCCACGAAACACCAGTAAAAACAGTGGAGTGAAAATGATAAGTACGTACTAAATTGGACCACCATCAAGATTTGACGAATTTTTCAAAAAAACAATGACCACAATAAAACACTGACTTAACTGAGCACAAACACCCTTGGAATACTATAAAACACAATGAGCATCAACGTAAAAATTGCAATAGATAACCTGTAGTAGAAATTATTCTAATAGGATCATGAAAAATGGAGAAACTTATCAAGCAGGGGGCTTTAGGCACATAATATGTTGTTAATACCACTTGTCCTTAAGGTTTTTTTAACACCAGCGTTCATTGAATGAAGGAAAAACACCAACGGAAATATAAACAACTAAGCATACGTGAATTACCTGCAAGCATCTGACATATCTTTTCGAGAACCCCAATTCATTGAGTGACTGCATATCCAGGTTTTTTGCCAGTTGTCGCCCTGCTGTTACAAACCTATACAGGCAAAACAGGTAACCCACAAACGTAACCCAAATTTAGAAGATAAAGTGCAGTTAAATTAGAGAAACTAAAATAAATCAAACAGATTAATCATTAAGTATAGATAAGTATAAAATGAAGGAAATGAACAACCCAGGATTTACTAATCTGCAAAGGGTAAAGGAATGGTGAACGATTAGACACAAAGACCCAACCAAATCCATACTTAAGACGGAAGAAAAGATCAAGGAAGAAAAACACCGGTTCATATTTTTTGTTTTGTTCAACTATAGGTTCGTTCGGTGAATTTTCAAGTGTTGCAAAGAAGCGCCCAGAGTTGGTTCAATTCAGGGCACATTTATTGGGATTGGTTTATTGGACTTTTCAATTTAGAGAAATTTCTTGTTCACAAAATTTGGGATATTTAAGATTTCCGGATGGATTTATTGCTAAATTTTGAATTTGAGGTCGAATTTTTTAAAGAAGGGGAGTCTTATGTAGTACATTTGCATATATCGAGGAGTCACCTCTATATCTATGAGCAGTCACCATCTACACGTATAAGTATAGGAGAGCACGAGGAGCCAAGGAACAAGATACAATGTACTTGAAGTATTATTTTGTTTACCTATAAATATAAGGCTACCTCATTCTGCAATCTTTAGTTTTGGCTAAATTCAAAATTGGCTGAGAGCCTTCTATTTATCTTGTCTTTTGTTATGAAGGAGTAATTTAATTTAGACAGTTTTTCATTGCATGTTGCATGGAAAATATTAATCGATCTAGAGCTATGACAGTTCATTACAGGAGCTTATAATTTATAATTAACTACTTTTACATTCAACACTGGTCCATGAACTGGTAGTTCATGGCAGAAGCTTATAATTTGTAATCAACAACCTGTGAAGTCAAAATGTGCTCTATCTATCTACGTAATATCCTGACTTACATGCCACAATTTGTTTGCAACTCCTGCATAGAAACTCCTGTTGATCCACTATCATTCACAGCATTTTGATATTTTTGTGCAACCTGCACCAACTGGTTCACCTGCAAAAATTTTGAGTTCACAGAGCAGACTGGAAGCATAATATGATTTTAACAATTCTATTTTTAGTGAACTTATTTCCAACGAAGTTTAACAGGAAGTGTGTAACTGATAAGAAGCCACAACAGAAGTTAACCAATGCCACAAAAACCAATGTGAAACATGTCCTTGGAAATCCTTAATTATGTGCACTTGTCTACAGCTATCGTATCCTATTATGGTTTCCCAACATCAACCCTCTTATATTAATAACTTCAAAAGCATAGTATTTTACTCCAATAATCTATTTGAAGTATATAATAAAAACAAGATACTTGTGCATCATGAAGCGCTACACCAATATTTACCCATATTTATCACACCAGTAATTTTTTATTTGGTATGCTGAAGCCTCTAAGCCTTATCCTGAGTTCTTGTGATATTTCTAGGTTAAGTAAATTGCTTTTGTAATTTAAACAAGATTTGGGAAAGTTTAGGGGGACTAACTAATTGGGTAGACTTCTTCAGTGCTACACACAAGGAGAAGTGATTGGCCCGCTGTATGTTGGAAGTAATTTGCCATTGGAGGCTCTAGTGCTTAAGAGTGGCAGCATCATTTTGAAGACAATGCTTTTAAATGTAGTGGTAGATCGAAAGTAAAGCATAGAAAACATATGCACATAATACACATGATCACAAACATGATCAATATAATGACCGTAAGATAAGGGCTATAACCAAACATGATCAATATAATTACCGTAAGATAAGGACTATAAACTTCCAAAAACTATCAGGCATTGTTCAAAGTTCGCAATCTCTATGTGATGCACATTCAATTACTTCATCACGCATACCAATCAAGTGGAAAAAACCACTTTCTAAATTAAGTCACGATGTAAAATATAGGACATACAAGGAAATGCATAAAGCAAAATGTTTATGGAGAACATTCAAATTTTGGACAATCCCAATTAAGGAGCTTGGTTTATGAAATTTTTATGTCTCAATACCAACCAGATACAATTCCTCCTAAAAATTGATGTATTTTAGCATACCAAATCCTCATTAAAATTCACACTACTCAACCCCTCAAATGCATGAATCATTCATGAATATACCAACATTCAGATAGATACCTGAGGTGCAACCAATCTTCGTGGTAGAAGTTCATCATGGCGTCGTGCACAGAACTCCCATGACAGTATCTGCATGAAGCATATAATGCCAGTTGAAAAATACAACTCTCAAATAATTTAGTGAGTGAGAAAGAGAGAGAGAGAGATTAATTTAAAAAGAAGGAAATTTAAGAAATTAACATTTTACCTTCAAATCAGGGGTGAATACAATGCGAAGCTGACCCTCTCGAACTACACGGATATGCTCATAAACACTCTCTTGAACAGCTTTAACGTACTCCAAGGACATTATGCCATTAGAAAATCTGAACTCCTGAGGCATACCAGGGAACAAGAGTTCATCAATCACTCCACTGTCGAACTTAATTTTGCTGAGCCTGGGGAGCACATCATAAGTTGTCTCTGCCAATGGAATAGAATAGTCAGTTTTCTTAATTAAGACACATTACAAAAAAATTAAAATATAATACAGGAAAATCCTGTTGCATAAAAATCATGTAGCCTTTTTATGGCATTAATTGTCAAGTGTATGAGTCAACCACCCAGAATTCGCATGCCATCAACTCTCTGACATACAGAATATTAGAAGTAAATAAATAAGATATCACAGATAGCAACAAACCAAATCCCCTTCCCGATTTTGACCCACAAATGTCACAATGCCATGCATCCTGCACAACACAAATAAATAGTTCTATCAGCAAATGTCTGCTAATATATAAAAAGAGAGCATCATCATCTTCATCCAACTTCCAAATGGACCCTATTCAATCATTCCACTCAATTGCATACAGTGTGTTAAATGTCTATAGGATAAAATAAATGTATTAAATTTAAAATATATGTCAGCAACTTCTTTGCCATGACATATATTTAATCAATATATTTATTAATTATTTCAATTTTACACGGGGCTCAAAATTATTGATAAGATCTTTTTAAAAATACAAACAGTATTCTAAGTAAGAACTTGGATTGGCCAGGTAGAGACTAACCATTGCTGCCTGTGGGAATACACCAAGGGTATGATGCCCAGCATTATCATACAAGGACAAACACCATCTTTTCTTAGCACGAGGAGCGAAGTACTCTGCCACAAATTTCTTCCAATAGAGTATACTATTGTCCTATATCAAAAAAATTATGCAAGTTATCAATTTAATCAAGGGAAAACAAATTAATAACAGAGGAATTGTCTAGAAAAATTTGAAGATATATAAATCTCACAGGAGGACGATGGCGCTGATGATACAGGTATTGCATAAGCCTTCGCGCACATATGCCACTATCAAAAGGACGCTTAGTAGCAAATGATGGTTGAACACCCTGTTGAAGTTGAAGTCTCAACTGTTGTTGTTGTAGCTGTTGTTGTGATTGTTGTTGTTGTTGCAATTGGACCCTCTGCATCTGCGGCAAAGACTGCAACAACTGCTGTTGCTGCCTCTGCTGCAAAAACTTTTGCTGATACAACGCTTGTAGCTGCGTTTGGCGTGCATGTAAAGGCACAGAATCCTGCCTTTGCAATAGTTGCTGAATAACCTGTTGTTGAAAGATCTCCTCCTGCTTGACATCTAGCCTTGGTATCTTTTGCATCGGAGATAAACCGTTTGGCTCTTGAATCATGAAAGCTGACAATTGCATGGCACTTGAATTCATTTGGCCAGTTGGCAAGGTCATGTGAGAAGAAGCACTCGAAGCTCCATGTTGCTGATGCCTCTGCGGAATCTGCTGAGGATTCTGATCTTGGTTTGGACTCTGCTGAACAAAAGAAGCCCCATCCAAGACAGATGAACCAGAAATACTGATATTGTTTGAAGAAAATGACATGGGTGAAGCTGGTAGCCGATTATATGACTCTGCATTTATACTTGCACTTCGCTGCAAGTGTGGTCCTCCGGAAAGTGCTGAGTTTGCGTCAGTCACCAAAGAGCTTGCACCAACACTGAGTCCGGAGTTTGCTGCGCTGTTCAGGGCGCGGCTCATGTCCTCCCAAAAGATGGAAATCCGAACCAGAAAGCTCACTTCAGCACAATGAAGCTGACGAGTTCACAAAAGACAGATCCAGCTGATGGGAAATCAAATGTCACAAGGTATGTTCCTCTCCATGGAAGAAGAAGCCAGAAGCCAAAGAAGAATGTAGCAGTTCACTGGCCACCCTCGACGATGCCACTGTGGGCACCGCTAGTTGGTGGCTCAAATCCAGATAATTATCCGGAGCCCGTCCACAAATAATAGATGTATTTACTAAAGCTTCAGATCAAACTAAATGGTCCATTCAATTGCTTCCATAGAATCCACACATAATGAGAAGAACAGATTTTAAAAGCTGCACCATTTTTACCCAGAAAAAAAAGAAAGTAAATTGACAGAACAACAACATCCTAATCCTCACCTACCCAACAAAAATTAGTACCATTTATCTCCTCACACAGCAATAGCCGGTACCAAAAGGCAACAACTTCAAACAATCCAAACACTTTTGTGAAGCACAAGCTTCACAACAACAATCCTCACCCTAATCACCACAACAATATGTCAGGCAAGGGCCAACCCTAATTTGCAAAATCTACTTCCCTCCCCTCCAAAAGCATACAAAATCAAATCATTTCAACATTATCAGACCAACAACATCCCTCAATAACAAAAGAACGACAATTTTCAGAAAATCCAAACGCGAATGCACAGTCTTCACCCAACAACGAAGCTCCCACCCCCAATTACAATCCCTACAACAATGAAAAGAGGCAACAAAACCCTCCTAAAAAATCGATCGTTTTCGAGCCAGAGCTCCCAATCCAACCAACCTAGACGAGCAACAACGTCGATCAATCGAGACAAAAGAACACGAACCTCTTCGCGGTGAAGGCGGCGGGCGACTCGGAGCAGCTCGCCGGCGACGGCGCCGGCCTTGTATAACCAGGGCGACCGGCCGAGCCGGTGACACGAGACGGGTTACCGGCTGCGGGGCGTACGGAACCAAGGGACACGCGGCGGGGGATGATTGGCGGGCGGGGGGATGCTGGGTGGGTTGGGGAGACGGCGTGGTCCAACACGTGCGTGTTTGGAGGGGGGAGATTGCGTCATCGAGTAACGTGGGCGAATTTAGACCGTTGGATTGGCGGGGAGACTATAGACGTGGATGTGGGGGAAAGGAGTGAACGGTAATTTGGCTATGGGTCCCATGGACTATGGCCAGGTTGGGTAAGCATCTGGATTTGGATAATAGAAAGCTAATATTTCTTAAATTATATTAAATAATTTAATTAGATTGGGAAACATATGAGTTTATTTGATAGCATTAGAAGTATTTGTGCTTAAGTTAATTTACTTATTTAATAATGGCGAATACAAACATGTATAAGACAGTATAATTATAAGCTCATGAGGAATTGATCAACTTGAACTGGGAATACTTTGCTGCATTTTAATTTAATTTAAGCCTTGGTGAATTTGTGTGTGTGTGTGTGTTTTTTTATAGAACTGATTTTGATCTTAGGGCAACCTTAACCACTAACTACCATAGTTCAATACATAATAAAAGCTCAATTCAGAAAACAAATTAATTAATAACTTATGACAGCATTGAGATCCCTACATAAAAAGGAGGCGTGGCGTATAAAGCCTCTTTGATTTGATTTCACACCATTTTAAGGGACCATCTAGCTAGTGATGGGCCGGCGTCTTGGCATGCAGCCCACTGATAATGGGCCTAATTACTAATCCCTTTTGGGCCTCCACCTTCGTTGGTTAATGCCATCAATCTTCTCAAATATTTCGCGGATTGTGCCCCATTTAATGAAGTATGAACGGTCAGAAGTCCGAGACCATTTTTCAAGAGCCCTTCTAAATGAGCCATCTTTGAGCCCATCTATGATGATAGGGGGGTCATCTTTTATTTTAGAAGAGAGGGAGAGGGAGAGAGGAAGAGAGTTGGGAGAAATCACTCCCCTGGAGGGCTCATTGGGAGCTTATAAAAAAATTTCCTAAAAGTCCTGCATAGATTTAGAGCCCCCACTCTCTCATCACCTTCGTCGATCAACATATACCATGCATGAAGTATATGAACCTCAAAGAAGAGAAACTCACAAATATGGCTGCTCAAGTGATCATCTGAAGAATGTCCAGAACACAACATACCTATCTCCTGCTAGTACCCACAACAGATAGCTAATCTATATCTATGGTCTATAATGGTTTTAGTTACTAACTCATATTGTTAGGTAGAATAGGTGACCTTATTTCTCATCACCTGAACCATGAAATAAGTATGAAATTGAATGCACGTATACATCCCCTGTCTCACTGTAGTGCAAGGGACCCCCATCTTATAATTAGTTGTAGTTTGTAATATATTCTCATGTCCATTCGGCCGACTGTTTTTGTAACATTAGATGCATATAATTGTCACAGTTAAGAGTGTCTCGTTAATGAATAGTCATACAAGCCTTTGCCCCGGCACGTAAAAAATGTCCCCAGCAAAGCACTACTAATAGATTTGATTACGTAAAATCATATCAAATGTTCAAATATAAAGTAGATAAAACAAATGGTGGATATATTATCTTGATAATCAATCTAAAATCATGATTAACGAAGAATTATCACATCGGACAACCATCAGGTGCGATGGTCCCAAAACATGAAGAAGTGCATGCTTTCATTTTGTACTTGGAAAGTAATCACTTACTCACTTACAGTCTGGTATCATCTATTTTTACAATCCTACCAAAACACTAAAGGGAATCAATCATGCATCTGAAATGATCGCCAAGTTAGAACAAGCTTGCTGCAAATGTGTTCTTGCCCACATTGTCAATCATCGGCTCAAAAGGCATTACAACTTTTGTTACGGGTCACTTTGTAAGAAGCATCGAGAAGAAGCACCATTATCGATCAAAACTTGGCCCAATAATAATACGTAGAAATTAGACCATTTCCAAACCCCTGGCCCACCTATCATAAACAATCGTTTCCGCGCTTGGCCCCATCAATCACTTTCTTAATCCCATCCCATTTAATCTAATTGCGGTTGCCGGGCCCTAATCCCCACCTAAAATCTTCATAATCCCTTGATTTGACCAATCGATCTCACCGACAACTGATCCGACGGCCGAAATTGACTCACGTGGTAAACAGAAGAATGGGGCCCGCACTGTCGGTGGTCTCGGGTTTTGTTAAGGAGTCGGACATGCCGACTAACGCTAACTACGAGCCGGCCGAAGTAGTACGATGACGTCATTATGTCATTTTAGGAGCTTACTTTCTTGGAAGATGTGTTTTTTTAATTTACAAAATCATAAAATGACATGCTTACCACCAATGATTAAGCTTTCTATTGCAGTCTACAGATTAAAATAATAAAAAATTATATATTCAAGAAGAGGCCCCGAGAGAGATATTTGTGAGTAGAAATTGGAAGTGGTTTTCTTGCGTATTGATTTGATATTTTTTTGTAAAATATCATTAAAAAAATGTTCATAACGTTTGGCTGATCAAGAATTATAAATCGAATTAATTATACCATGAAATTATAAATGATAAATCAAATTAATGTTTGGACTTAAAAATGACTTTACTTACCATATTTATGTACAATATCTTAAAAAATAGAATAGAATTTTTCAAAAATCTCTAGTTTTATTATAATATGACCATCTCCCCGTGTTATACATTCTATTAATAAAAAAATCATTTAGTACAATAATCTCAAATAAAGTAGAGGTCTCAGTATTGTAATATTTTAGTTTCAATATTGATTAAATTTTATAAATTTTTTTGAATTTTCTACGTAACGTTCATTTCCGTAATAAGAAAAAGAAAAAACAAAAAAAGAAAAATTTTTTTTCTACTTTTGGCATTTTAACTTTTCACCTCTTTCAAAGCAAAAACAAAAAAGAAAAAAAAGGTTTGGCGGGTTTTCAACACCCAAAATTTTACAAAAAACACCTACCAATTATCTCAAATGCCACTAACCTCCCCCTCGTTCGTATAAAACAACTCCGACCCCTTCCCTTCCCCTACGACCTTCCTCTCCCTTCCCTCTCGCCGGCGCAGCTGCCGCCGTATTTCGCCGGATTCCTCTCCGGCGACTCCGCAGCCAGTGCTCCTCCATCCATCATCTTTTTCCGCCTCCTCGGCTGCACGTTCCGCCTCCTCATCTTCCTCTGTTTTCCTGGTTCTTCGTCTCCGCTTCGTAGCTTGTACATTTTCCGGCGACGCCGCTGAAAGCTTGCTGCAACCTTGCTTCTAGCCTGGCGGATTTTTTGATATACCGACGTCTTTCTAGGTGTTTGAAGCTTGTTTTTGTAGATTTTTTTACCAGAGAAGAAGCGAGCTATTCTGAGTTCATAAATTGCACACAAAATCAGTTTGTAGCAGTCAGTTCCATCATTTTTTAGTCCATAATCGATTCAAAAAGAAGAAAAAATCGAATCTTTGCAGTTTTCAGAGCCAAAAACTGCACCATCTCGTTGCTGTCTCATCAATGCTAGCTCTGCAACTTGTGAAAATCGAGCTTTTGTAGAAGAAGCGCTACCGAAACGATGATGACGATGACGATGAGAGCGAAGACAGTCGACTCCCCTGCAAAAAAGCCGGCCCCCTTCCCGCCGGCGGCCGGCGGTGGCGGCGGCGTCAACGTGGAGTGGGAGCTCCGGCCGAGCGGCATGCTGGTGCAGAAGCGCAACCCGTTCGACGATGCCCAGTCCCCGCCGGCGCCGCCACCCATCCGACTACGAGTCAAGTACAACTCCTCCAAGCTCGAAGCACTCGTTAGCCCCCAAGCTTCCTTCGGTAACCAACCCCCAAAAGATCTCAACTTTGTCGCTCTGTTCTTCATTGTTCTTCGTTTCTCAACCATGGTCGATCCTCGAATTGGTAGGGGAGTTGAAGAAGCTGCTAGCGGCGAAGACGGGTCTCCACCCGGAGGACCAGAGGATACTGTACAAGGACAAGGAGAGGGAGTCGACGGCGTTCCTGGACTTGGCGGGGGTGAAAGACAAGTCGAAGCTGGTGCTGGTGGAGGACCCCATCGGCCATGAGCGTCGGCGCTTGGAGAAGAGGAAGGCGGCGAGGTCGGAGATGGCCGCCAAGTCCATCTCCGACATCGGCAAAGAGGTTGACAAGCTCGCCGTTGAGGTATATAATATATATATTTTGTTGTATCGTCATTAATATCTTATCTTAATAATTATGCTATAATCTCATAATTTTATGTCATTGATTGATTAGGTTGGGTGTTCGAGTTACAACAAAAATCATAAACTAACGTGGTTTTCTTGTGAAATGATTTTTGTTGGTGAATTTCAATATTAGATCAAACTTTTCGAAGTATTGAGCTGTGGATTGAAGTGGAGATTATCATGGTTATATGTACCTTAATCTATATAGCGACTTCTAATTATCCTTTTATTAATAAGAGCAGATTGTGTAGAGATTGGGGCAGATTGAGGTGCTTGTTTTCTGGCGCCGTGTTGTCTTGACTTCCAGACACATATTGGTAGAATTCTAGATTCGTTTTATTGAAGTTGACAAGGATTTGCATGGAAAATTTTGCACTTTTCTTTGTGAGCTTATTTGGTCATATGTATGTGGACTATTGGGTATGATCTTACTTCCGGTGGGGAATGTTGTGGGTTCATGTAGATTATGGAGCTGAGATTAAATGATTCTGGATTAATTTAAGGGTTTGCTACACTGATTCAAGCAGGGTGGATATGTGGAGCTCAATTATACTGATACGGTTTGAAGTATGCAAATAGTGGTTTATCATGATTGTTGCCGTTCAGATAAATGATTCGGGTTGGGCTTAAGTCCCTATAATGCAAAATCTCTTTCCTGTAGATCATCTTAAGTGGAATTCGTTCCCAGTTATGAATTTGATATCCTTGTGTATATTTCTTTAGACCAGCCAACTTTTGTTCTAGATGAGATCAAGTTACAACAACAAATAAACTTTCTGACCTTGGTATTCACGAGTATATATGTTGTTCTTACAGGTTACTGCTCTTGAATCAGTTGTATCTAAAGGAGGCACAGTTGCCGAGAAGGATGTGTTGAACCTCATCGAGTTGTTAATGACGCAATTGATTCGATTGGATGCAGTCACAGCTGATGGGGATACCAAATTGCAGAGACGAACGCAGGTATAGTTTCATGCATCTTGACACTCATCTAAACACCAAGCTAAAAAGAGTTCATATGAATGTTTTTTTCGTGTTGTATTATTGTTAAACAGGTAAGGAGAGTGCAGAAATACGTTGAAACACTTGATATCTTAAAACTTAAGAATACCAAACCCCTCCAATGCCTAGTACAAAGAAAATGCAGCCACCTTTGGCAGCTCCTCACCGGCAGCGCACACCTGCTGTGGTGGTGACTACAAAATGGGAGACGTTTGACATGGCTCCGGTTCAACCTGCCCCAGGTTCAGATCCGAAGCTCAACTGGGTGTTCTTCGATTAAGTTTCGTGCGATCCACATTACGTGTGAATGTCAATTCCGTTTGTGTGATTCAATGTAGTTCAATTCTTTGTGTACT
The DNA here is from genome assembly GCA_033002965.1 of Piper betle. Lineage (NCBI taxonomy): Eukaryota > Viridiplantae > Streptophyta > Magnoliopsida > Piperales > Piperaceae > Piper > Piper betle. The sequence continues at coordinate 4,379 of JAURVB010001822.1, read as the reverse complement.
ACTTTCCTCAAGTAGATTGTTGCCTCTCTTCATCAAATATTTCAATTAGTCCAGCGGAAATAAATGGATTGATTGGATTAGATGTTGTAGGGTTGTGTTCTTTCTTCAAGCCAATAGCAATCTTGCTCACGAAATGCAAAATTTTGAGGTTGTTTTTGTATTTCATGATGCGTGAATCACCCAGCCAAAACAGTACAGGAGAAAACAAACTGAGAAGATTTATGAAATTGCAGAACAGGCTGGTGGTTCGTGGCCTGGTACCTCATACTTTTCTGAAAAAAATTTTGCAGGCTTTATGTATATACGTCTAGGGATGATCACTTGTATATGATACTATATCCCGGCTGTCTCAATGTCGAATCGTACCAATTAGATTTACTCGTTTTCTGCTTCCTCTCTCTCTCTCTGTCTCTCTGGTAGGAATGTATGAAAGATTGATGTCTTGCTCTTGTTGGTCAGTTGAGGAGCTTATCAATTATTTGTGTGGAGCATATGTGGATTGCTATGATGATGAACGTAATAAATTGTTGGATAGCAACTTGTATTTGTTCATCGTTCGCTATTGTGAATACTAATTTGCAGGCTAAGATACAAGGTTATTGATTTATTTTATTGGCTGGTATGACATGACACCATTGTTTTTTTGGGCCAAAGCTTATAGAATTGCGGAGGGATTGGCATTGGCATTGGCATGTCCTCATAACTTTTTTGTCGCTTGAGAAAGGTCATGTAACTTCATTTGAAGAGAGGTCTTGTACTACAGAGCTGGCCATTTGGCATTCTGGGTCTAGGAACCAAAAATAGTATTTGTAGCTTGTTCATCGTCGTATGCCCAGGCCGCCCCTTCATGTTCTCGTCATGTCCACTCTTTTCTCTGCCGTCTCTGTGTGAAATTGTTCATCAAATGTGCGACAGTAGGCAACTACATCTGTAGTGTGTCCTTGCCCATTGTCTTGTTAAGGGGTGGATTCTGGTCTTGTCAAATGGGGAAAAAAAGGTTTACGTTTTACTTGTGATAATATTTGATGAAAGCGAGGTGCGTTATTCATAGACATGCAAATTAATTCTTCCAAAGTCCTCTGCAAACTGACTTTGCAATTTGCTCTGTAATTATAAGTTGGTTATTAACTAGAGTGGCTGGTATAAGTTGATAATTGAGATATAAATAATTGGACAGATGCATTATGCATGTGCTTCTGTTTTCCTTGACAGCAACAAAGGCAAAGAATCCAATGCATGTAAGAAATATTAGCAAAGATAAAGGGGAATATTTAGGATTACTGCTTGTCTGGTAATGTCTGTACCAAAGGATTGTGAATTATTATCGAAAAAAAGCCATCCACCTATAGAGGATATCTCTCCTTAATTTGCAGTAACAAAAACTAGTATGAACTTGTGTTGATATTCCTAAGCAACCTCTTTATTTCTCGACAAAGAAGGGGAGGATAGTAGGAGAAGAATGACAATTAGACCTTTGATTTTGCAGGCTGCTATGTTTCATTGCGCTCTCTAAATATGCATTTATCCCAGTATGCAGAAACTATATGTTTTCCATTTTTCTGTTGCAAAAATTAAGCTGCACTGCATTGTATTTCTCTGGCCCAAGACACTGTTCAAAATGGATTGGATGGTTTTCATGACTCAAAAATGACAATAGCCACAGTTTGAAGATTGGATGAGCACCAAAACACTCCAATTTGGTCTTTAAAACTAAAAAACTAAAAAATATTAATAAAAAAATTGAAAGGACAAATTATTTAGGATGCTAAAGAACCCAAAATGTATGTTTTTTTCTCCAAGCTATATGTGCTTCTGTATATCTTAATAACAAAAGCCCAAAATCTGGACTTTTATAATATAATTCGCTGGCCATGATTGCAGCTTCCCAAAACCAGTAAGGCTCTCATCCTATAGATGGGCCTCATGGGCCAACTACTTGAAATGCACATCAGGAAGCCTATTTATATGCCCCAAAATCATGGGTACTTGGCAGCATACAAACAATCTGCTGCCCCTTGCTATTTGGGAACACAAGTTTTTTAATTTTAGTTTTTTTTTTCATTCAATTGCAACGATTTTACTGTGACGGTCCCAATTATTTTTTAACTTTGTTACCTCTGTTCCAAAAAAGAGTCTACATTTGTTGTGATATAGCCATTTTAACATCATACCTCTTGAGTTGCTAACCAAGGACCCAGGTATAGCAGGCCAAACCTTACAACTGAATATTTCCTTCTATTCTTCGCCATTCAATAATCAATTTAAAAGTGTATGATAGTTCATACATGTTCATAATGATTGCTACATATATTTTCCACAATATTGGAAATGGTGGAGTTGGCGATTGGAGAAATGGCCAAGGCCGATGGAGAAGATGATGAAAAGCCCCCTACTAACTCTTCATAAAAGCCCATGTATTCTCCCCCAAAGCCCACTACACTGACGGCCCATTATACGAACCCAGTAAAACAAAAGCCCATTAAAATCCACTGACATCAACTTACAAATTAATACTAATTCCTATAATATAATTAAGAAAAACATATATAATATTAAATATACTATAAAAATGATCATCTAGCTAGGGAAGGACCCAGGAAGAGCCATGGGAAGTGATGAATGATGAATAGCGACATGAAGCACATTCGCCAAACAAACATAAAATAAAACCATATTTGTCTTCCATAATTGTGTGAAGCATTGCATTATTGGCATCTGGTGTATTTCCTCTCCTTTCCCTTCAACCACCAACGCTCCCTTCTTCTGGGGAGGAGACAGTATTAACTGCTGAGGTGACAACAAATTGTGGGTTCATCGCAATGACGAACAATAGACAAATTCCCACTTGAATACCACATACAGTTGTTCTCAATAATATTGGTCATGGCGTCAACCAAGATGGCTGGAGTACTATAGTACTCCACAGCTCAGCCAACGTTAAGAACGAAACTCCAAAGCAACGTGGTACACCTTAAAATAAAACATAATTCGATGCATCACAGAGATATACACAAAGTGATGAATTAAAAAGCTCATCGTAGAGTATAATTAATTTATTGATCGACTAAAAGCTAGATTTTTTCCTACCAAATACCCAGAAGTATTGGGTACCTGGATTTCTAAACTATGATTTATGTAATTATAAATAGTAAAATTTTTAATGGGCAAATACTCTTATATGATATCAACTCCCTCTTATATTCCAGTTTAGGACCGACAATACACAAAATATTAGTATTGGTACAGTTACTAAAAGTCAGATACTCTTTGCAAATAATTGTACGTGGGTACTAATATTTGCTCCATCTTCATTATAGAAGCAAACTATAAAATGATGAAAAAGATACAAGATTTTGTACAACTCCATGCGAATGAATAAAAATCAGGCTAGCTCATGTTCGACACAGAATTCGCCTCAGCTTGAGCCCGGATTCTTGAATTGAACTTCAAGCTGCAGAGTACAAACAAGACGATTTTAATTATCAAAATTTGATTTGATGACTTGCTTGCTTGATGGGGAACCTCGACAAATTTTGGTTTTGTTGCCATTGCGTACCGTCTTTGATGCATGAGATAATGTACAAGAAGATAACCACATTATTTAATATTCATTACATATATACGTCGCAATCAATGGAATGTAGCGATCTCAACGCTAATGAAGCTATCAACAGCATGGAAGGCAAGGGGGATCCATGTTCAAGTCAACAAAGGGGATCGTCAATGACAAGCACAGTTCACAAGGTGCAGATGGGGTTGGACCCAGAAGGGCACGGTGAACAGCAAAACCCACCGATTTTTATCCTGACCATACTCCCCATGGTGTACAAAATGGGTCCTCAAATGCAGAAAACATCTCTCGTGCCGTTGCCTTCAAGTGGCCCAGTTGGGCAGCACAGTTGCAACGGCAGTCAAGGCTGTAGCTTCAAGCTTTGGCAACGGCGTTTGAGCCCGTGATGGAGGAGGAAGACTAGCCACTCGTTAAGTTCCCATCAAAAGAGCGTGGGAATTCCCAACAAGGGCTCACGAAGTTTGTGTCGCATGACGAGCACATGTAATGTGCCCTACTTTCATTGTTCTAAATAAATACCAACACCTTGTAGCGACAAATTATTTTGCACACTGTAATACATAATAGATCAACATGATTGACACATATACTAATAATAACAAAGATATGAGACAGATAAAAGGTGCTAGCTGTCATATCAACATTTATTGCCATGATAATTAAATAATACAATTAAAGAACTAGACACTTGTTGAACGATGTCTTTATAGCATAATGAAGGTCATGAATAATAATAATAATAATAATAATAATGGAGTAAATATGATGATCAGAAGCATACTCTAATGTATAAATTAATGTCATCCTA
>JAURVB010001821.1:0-38089 GCA_033002965.1 Piper betle | reverse complement strand
AGTCGTGCCACATCCAAATAGGCATACAGAGCGCCGAATGAGGCTAAGGTTGGGCAACTTACACCATACCATATACGAACCAAAGCAATAAGGGTTGGACCCTACTAACCCGATGTAGGTAACAACTGAACTGACATTAAAGCCTTCAAACAGACAGCCTGAGCTTACATGTTATAAGAACAAATATTTAACCAATTTTTAATATTGGATATGGAAGATAGTTGAAAATTTTTAATTAACCAATTTTGATGGAAGACTTGATCAGCGTTGATAGTTGACGCTGGATTTTTTATCCCTCTAAAATTTTCATCTCCATTTTTTTGAATTTTATATCTCACTTTCCATTCTAATAAGCCGCTATCTTGGAGACAATCACATGGAAATTGTCCATAATTAAGACCGCTTATGTACCGATTTGCCTAATATTTAATTTTTATCTTTGCAACTTAAATAAAATGTTAGGCCTTCATCATTTTTTTTACAAAGTGTTTGTCAATATTTTAATTCAACCTTGTATTAGTTACATTATTTAATTAAATTTATGTTAAAGAAAGTGGGAGACTAAATTATATAGTAAAAAATATGATGCAAATTTGCAATTATCATCAATTTTAAGTGTCAAAATTTAATTTTGTGATAAGATTTGAAAGATAATGAACTTGAAAATGGAACTGATAACAAGTTTTAAATAGCTTGGTACAAAAGGCACTTACACTTGGATGTACTTTGTGTACATAAATTTATGTACTCTCTGTATATAAAATATTCTAAAATGTACTTTGGTAAACTAATTAATAATGTACTTTGTATTTTTTGTACACTTTGTGTATACAAATCGTCAATGCATTTTGTATACATAATTTAGAAATGAAATTATTGTAAATTAATTGATGTATTTGAGTAATATTGTTTGATGTTAGTAATAGTAAATTACTAATAATTTGGTTCTCGTAAAGAGTTTAAAGAAAATATATAATTTTTTGCATATGTTGCACAAAATTAATCTTTAATTTATGCTAAAAGTAAAGAGTAAACTAATTTGAAGTTCTCGGATGGAAGATTATTTGTTAATCTCACCTAGAAGTTAGTTTTTCAAATTTTATTAAGATATAATAATTAAACATGTAGGTGAGTAGATGCTGATTGCGAACATAGCTCAATGTTCGATTCTATGCAATGTAGTTAATTATTAATATCTCAATGGTTATTTGATGCAAATTCTTTGTGTTAGTAAATTCTTTTACCCGAATAGGTGTTGTTTTTGTTAAACACTTTTTGTTTGTCCTCAATCCTTTTTCAAGCATATTAATGATTATTTTTTAATCAGATTACTTCTGATACAATTATAATTGTGGATACTTGCATAGATTATTTTTATCATGATCATAAAGTTTGAACAATGATTTGTTAGTGCATATTTCAGTTGCACTATATAGTCAAGATCATCATGAAATAATTATCTAACAATGGTATTACAAAACCTTTAATAACATGCATTTTTTGTATGTTTAATTACTCAAATAATTCCTTCTAGTGTCTCTTTTTTGAAGTGTTTATAACTATAACCAAGCTTCCATTAGATGAAATAATTTGACATCTATGCCCTATTTTTTATGGGTAAGGCACCACTAGAATATCCTCAATGTTCAATCTATCCCTTGAACTACTTTGCTTAGCTGGTTGTAATGTTGCCATTATTAGTTCATTACCTTAGACTAGTTGTCTCACTACATTCTGATAGGATATCCGTCTTTGTTCTCTATCTATACCCTAACCCTGGAAGAAAAAGTGGTGCCTTCCATGGCGGAAAGTCACCGTCTTTCTTTGGCAATCTATCAGGATACTAATTTTCCTAGGAGTGGGATTATTATGATGTTGCAGAGAGAGGCATTGCTGAGAGTGGCACAACACCCATCAGCTCAAGGTACTATCTAGTCCACTGCTAAATGACTCCTCAGTAGTTTCCCTTTGAGCATTCAGTTGGAGATATAAGATTGTTTACTTCTCTTCAGAGTTAGCTCTCATTTGCTCGTTGATATATAGTTATTTCTGGACCAACGATAGCAGTTGCTGACGTCTTTGTGTTATATATATAGGTAAGGATCTAGAGTGGGATATGTCAGCTTTGGTGGAGAAGCAGTGACCTTCCTTTGCACACATATACCCAGCGCCACATTGTGTTTCTTGTTTGTAGTTGTTTTGTGGTATCTTGTGCAATGTACTTGTGATTTTATCATCTATTTTTCTTATCAAACTTGTATTATGACATTGTTGGGTTATCAGACATGTATTATGTTATCTCTTCTTATGATCTGGACATGTTTGGGTTGTTATGACTCCTGTTTAGTGATTAACTTGGGTGTGATCAGCAATTGGATCTAGATTCCAATTAATGATGTATGAGAAACAATTTATGATCTGATTGGGATGAGAAAGCCTTTCATTTTTTGCTATTATATTATATCTTATTAAACGCATTGGTTCCCTATTGCATTTTTAGGGGATACTCTATCTATTTTGTTTGAGAATTTTTTCTTGATTTTATTGCAGTTTAGTTATTTTGGTGTGATTACTAACATATCATTTCTGTAACATCGTGTTAGAGGTGCATCTCATACATGCATTTCCTATGCATTAGTACTATTCTCTGTCTTGAAACGTCGAGAGTTTAGATCTCTTTTGCTTCGGTTTGGGTAGACCAACTAAATTGACTTAAGGTTAGTTCGATCCACCATAATAGTTCTATTCTGATTTGAGAGTGCACAAGATTCAGGGTGTTAGATAGCCCATCAACCTAGTGTTCACGACCAGTTTGTTGTTGGCTAGATCTGAGTCACACATAGTCTGTTTGGTTTGATCGGTGTGCTGCTAGGAGGATCCATGTGTATTGCTGTGGGCTTGGACATTGGGTGTGTCTGCTGTTGTGTTTTTCTAGATGGCTCTAATTGCCAAGCAAGTGGATCGTGTTGTTCGGTTGTGTAGTGTAGCTTAGGCCCATGTCATGGGGTCATGTTTAGTGTAAAAGTCGGGTCATCTTCCCAAGGGTTTTACTGTCGGTTTAGTTGTTACCTAAATTGGGTTAGTAAGATCCGGCCCTTCTTGCTATGGTTCGTGTATAGTATGGCGTAAGTTTGTTCGGCCTTAGCCACCTTCAACGCTCGGTAAGCCTATTTGGATGCTGCACGCCCGACTTTTTCATATTTAGTTCAATTAAGTCGTATTTAATTAGATGATAGGACTGTGTCCCTTGCGTGTCTTTTGTATGTTTGTCATGTGTTTGATAAACCTTTTGGACTATCCTAACCCTCTTTGAGACCTACAGTGCAATTCTCGACGTTGGTCCAATTGCTTTAGGGTAAAAATCCCTAAATTTTTGGGTTTTAGGCTAATGCAACTCATGCCTCTTTTGCTAACCCAACCTATATCTCTTTATCTAATCCAACCATACCACTTTAGGTATAACACTCATACCTATGACTTCACCAAGCTAACCCATACCTTTTTAGGTATGGCACCCATACCTATGACATCACTATGCCAACCAACCTTTTTCTTATAAAACCCATCCTTTCCCTCACCTTCTCTCTATTTCTCCTTCCCTCCTCATTTCCAACAACCATCTTCTCATCCATTTGGCCTCTTCTTCCTCCTTGGAGGTCCAATCACCCTCCTCCACCTTTCTGGCCTCCTAGGTGGTAGGCTTTGAGGTTGGATGCCTCAAAAGACCTCCCATTGGTCTTCCCTCGTTAGTTTTAGGTTTCTGCTACCTCTATTGCTCATTGTTTCATGTTTATCGCTTGATTATTTATATTTTTTTATTTTTAAGAAATTCTTAGCATGTATATCTGCCAATTATGACCATTTTGAGTACTCATTTATCTTATTTTTCCATGTATATAAATAGATATGCTTTTTATAATGCATATAAGTCACTGATCTATATTGTTTCAATATTAAAATCATATTCAAGCACTCTCAAGTTAAATTTGCACGATTCTCATTTTGTTGCACTCATAATATGTATATATACAACTTTTGTGTTTGGTGTTTTACCTAAAATGGCTTAGAATGTGCATGTATAAGGGTATAATGTGAGGAAAGGTGGCAACTTTCACCGTTATAGTAACATAAGTGCCCCTTTCTCCAATTTTTACTCTCTAACCTTGTAGGATCTAATGATAAACAATATGCTATTTTGTTTATGTTGTTGTTAGGATTTTATGGTAAAGTTTTAAGCTTAATATAACCACTAAATAATCATAAACATCACCCCTAAGTATGCTTTATGTTTCCTATGCTATTTGTGACTGTGAGCATGATCTGTAATTGTGTTATATGTAATTTCTCTTATGCTTAATTATTCCTTGTGTAGGGTATGTGGAATAGGTAACCACGACCCTTATTTAAATACTCACATCATCTTCATATGACTAATAAGAAGACCTAAGTCAATTACTTGAACTAAATAGTAAGAATATGATGTATGCAACAAGATGCAACCTCCACACTGTAATTGGGGTGTGCTTCTAGTATAGTTGGGAGTGATCAACGCATTTTTAAAGTCACCACTCATAGTCGTAGGGGAGGTTCTGTCTTTGTTACAGCTGGGGGTGTTCATATAGGATTCCTTTAAGTCCATGATCTACCTTTGTAGTACGAACTCTGCACGCATTCTATGAATACCAAGCGTGATGTCCATCTTAAGCCTCCACAGAGGGTTGAGATCCACTTCCATAAAGTCTGTTCGTGATAGCCAAACAAGTAGCTTCCAAATTATAATATAATGAGGCGGGTGTTACATTTAGAGTTCCATCGCATTTTATTTTGGGTGTACCTTCGAGCCCTAGATGCGCCCTAGAAGCCTCCCAAGCCATCATGTCACATTCCCCCTCCGCCCTTGCCCCTCCTTGCCTCCCTTTTACCTTTCCCTGGCCTGGTTCTAGGGCCCAGAGCCTCAGTGTTGGGGCCTCAGGGTCGAGGCATTGGTGGCACTCAGCGGGCTCATTGGCACTGAAAAGGCCTACTCCAACACCTCAGTGCTCACCAAGTGAGTACCACAACTCGGGGTGGGTCAATTAAAAGGCTCCCCCTTGCCGCTATCTTGTCCCTCTCTCCCTTTCCTTCTCTCATCTCCCCCTTCCCTTAGCCACTACCCCTCCTCCTTTTTCTTCCTCTTCTCCCCCATTTCTTCTCCTCTCCACCCTCTCCTTCTCTTGGCCTTCCCTTCCCCAACAGGTACACCTCTTTCCCACTTGTTTCTTTCTTCTTTTCGTATTTTTCATGATGGTTGCATATAGATCTCCTCATTTAGGCATATAGATGAGTTTATCATCATAGATGAGTTTATCATGATGGTTGCATATAGATCTCCTCATTTTCTTGTTATATAGTTGAAAATATATAAAGTTACAATTTTTATTTATAAAGTTGTATTTTTATTTGATAAGTGTGGTGACATACTTATTTTGGTGTAGAGTTGTAATTTTTATCAATTAATCTACCTAATAATGGTCGAAACAACAAAAAAAATTAAAACTTTACAACTTTCGCCCGTGTTTGTGTGACCTCATGTTGCTTGTCAAATTTATTCAACAATTAAACAACTAAAATAATAATATTTTAACTTGTAATTGGTTATAAAAGGTACGCGGTGTGAAAATCATAAGTTGAATAATAATAAACCTAATTATCTTAATTAACTAAACAAGATAAAATTATTTTAATAATAATAATCTTTAATTAACGGACAAGGGTGTGGGTATTTTATGAGACATCTCAATGTGTTCAAACAGAATAAACCAAATCCATCTGATTAGACATCTTTCGGTTCTCAAAATCTTAAGTTGCTACAACAAAATTATCCTTGGGGCTAGTCTAATTAATTTGCACAATATCTTAAGTTACTTTTCATAATTTTACGGAGATCTTAATCTCGAATAGCATGCCATGTATCTCAGTTTAAGTTACCCCTAATCTCCCGGGCATTCTAACATCTCAAGCTAGTTAAAATTACACTGGTTGAACCCCAAATATATTATATAATGCATCGATATCTTTCGCCTTGATATCTTCAACTTCTCTTTCAAAATCTTATGCCATTTGTACAATCCGCTCGCTTAGTTTTTAATTGATATTAATCGCTTGTGCTGATGCTAGCGTGTTGTGTGTATATTTCCACATTATTGCATGTCATGTCTTGTTGCTGTATTAGGTTGTTCACATCCATGTCGTAGAATGCATATCACCATACAAGGTTTGAGCAGTTCCGCATTACTAGCCCATGTACAATTGAACTTACCGTCGTAGGACGACGAACTCTTCTCACAGGTAGATTAGGACTTCTTTCTACTTGAAGTTCTACTTGGCTTAGCGTGATTTGTGTTCTTGACATAGGACGCAGTTTGTAGCATTTTAATGGATTCCACTACCTATGGGCCATTTAGCCAATTTTTGGATTAATAAAGCATCAACATTGAGTTCTCTTCATGTAAATTTCAAAAATAAGATCCAACTCAAAGTTGCTTTCGTGCTATTTACGAATCCCTTCCTTACGTCTTCATGTTACAATACATGTGTTAGATTTACTATGCACGCACGATGGATGAGGAGCTTGATGCCCACTAGATGGTACTTGGTCAGTCAATTAATACATATGTATCTTAGCTTTATTACCAGCTAGTAGTGTATTCAGCATGTAGATATTTTCTGTTGAGTGTATCTTAACCATGCAATGTCGTAGCGATTATCATGTAGGTCATATTTGTAAAACCCAGAAAATAACTATGTTATTTTATCTTGGAACAAATCTTAAATATTATTAATTAATTAAATTTAATAATATTTATGGATTGTGTTTCCAATATGCTTATTTATTATATTTTATTAACTGTCTTTTTTGTATTTCATTATTTGTTGTCTTTTCACATTCTAAAGTTAACCTCCTTAGTTATAAATAAGGGTGTTAGAAAAGAGATTGTTTACATCTCTCTCTCTCTCGCATATAGATTAGCTTCTTATGTATGTTTCTCTGTATGATCGCATTAGCAGCGAGGTATGATGCAGGCATGTTACCGTCAACTAGATTTTGGTACAAGTGTATTGTTATATATGATGTAAGTATGTTATCGTCGACTAAATTTCAGTACATGTGTATATTTATGACACGTATGCCCCTTTAAGTGGTGCCATTGTATGTTCTGCCACAGTATGTATGATTTTAGTTGGTCATTGAGTAGCTCTAGCTTATACTTTTAAACTCTACTTCCATGAAATTTGAACGATAGTAGTCCAATTAATTGTTTTGTTTTACAAATATTTAACATCACACTTTGGTCTGCCCTCAGAGCAAAAAATTGAAATGTTTCAATATTGACCATAGTAGTGGCATGTTACAATTGAGTATTTATGGTTCATACACATATTTATCTAAGCAATTATGATTAAGCCCCATTTGCTGTGATAAATTATGATGATGTGGATGATGGAGATGTTCAAATTTGTGTTGAAGTTTCCCGCAGATAATAAATTATTTATCTAACAACTTGCTTATTTTGGTATCACTTATTTAGGGCTCAGTGACACCCGTTGTTATCGTTTTTCGTATATTTATGTAGGTGAGAAATATTGATGCTGGGCAACATAGGTGCACAAATCACAAGGATGAGGGGAGGAGGTTGGGCGTGGTGTTGTGTTATTGGTTTGCTTGTCTTGAGTCTTATTTTAGTTTTGAGCATCCATGTAAAATCCATGACTCGAGTTTGGGTTTTATAGTCTGAACCGGTCAATTAGACTGTTATTTTCAATTGGGTCAATTTCAGAACACGTGTACCGAGCCGAGGCTGATCCTGGGTTTTATACCATGAGAGTCATATGTGCCCAAGTATGTGATGATAAAGTCAGTAAGACAGCAGCAGAATGAGTTATCATAATATATGAGAGTATGCTAGATCTTCTTTATTTATTTAATTAGATCGTAGAATTATTGTTATGCCAAATAACACATTAGGACGCATTATGGGCAGTTTGGGTGGGTTATTAGTTATAGAGCATGTCATTATAATGTTGTGATGTTTTATGGAATTTTTCCCTGTAATCTACATTTTTTAGAATTATTACAAGTTAATATTATTTTTCTCAAGTCAAAGTTGACTCAAGTTTTAATTATGAGATGATCATTCATTTTTTCCCCGACCATTCGTTTTTCTCCCTGACCATTCGTTTTCTTCCCAACCATTCATTTTTCTACCCGACCACTCATTTTTCTCCCCGACCATTCATTTTCTTCCCTAACACCTTACGAGATGACTCATGACCTTCTTCCCAACCACTCATTTTCCCCCCAACACCTATTTATTCCAAACCTCTGACGTCATCACCATCCAACCACCACCAACCTCCTCACCCAACTCCCTTCTCCTTTTTCTCCCTTCCCCATCCCCCACGATCCTCACTCGAGCCGGCCACAACCTTGCTGCCCTCGCCACGTGACTGACGATTAGGTATAGAATTTTATCCAATTTGATTTGATAATGAATTGTTTTATGATTTTATTGTGATGCAAATGGTGTGATTGTAAATAGGTGTTGGTTTAAATTTAAATGCATGTAAACAGATGATAATAATGAATTAGAGTTTGAATTTAAATGCATGTAAATAGATGTTGTCTTGTATGGATTGATGAAAAGCATAATATTCATGCATTGTACTAGGTGTTAGTATTTAGTGTTGATGTGTAGGTACAAAGTAGGAGCTCACCACCTAGGCACGTGGATGCGATTGGATCTTCTACCAGGTTCGTTAGGACTTGTTTCCCATTTTACGCTCTATCTATTATGTATTATTTTATTAATTACAAGACAAGTTAGGTGGTGTTTTATTGGATCCCACTTAACCAGGTCATTTAATCAACTAGTTTTCTGGATTAGTAACCCTGAGGATGAGATCCCTCGAGTATGTTTTGAAAACAAGATCCACCACAAGTTACCTTCGGGCCTGTTATATAAATTCCTTCCTAGACCTGTATAAGTTTTATCGAGTTTTTAGTGAGACAAGAGATAGGAACACTGACTCATGCGTACCATGAGCCGGTGCACGTGCCAATCAAAGTAGGCTCTGGATTAGTGCGCAGGCTATTCCAATCCCAAAGGATCCTGACAACTCCCGTTTTGAATTCCTCACACGCGGAGAAACGTGGAGGTTTATATATACTGTTTAGTATAATATATGTCCGAACTTGTGGTTCAAAGGGCACTAAAGGTGACTGCCTGAGAGTACCCGGTCTTCGTGCTCAAGGCCATGAGAATTATGGAGGAAAGGAGAGGGCTTAGGATATACTAGTAGTCCTAAGGGACCAGAAAGTGAAATGAGAAAATGCCAAGAGAGGTATCAGCAGTAGCAAAGCAGTCAATTCAGGATGCTACCCGGTCTACAGCTCAGTGCCTCTTTAATAGGTGCCCTTCAGAGAGTTCACGAGAAGTATATAAATATTTTTATCTCATATGAGAGTTTGCTCTCATAGCTAGTTTGATATTAGTTATATTTTTGGACCAGTAACACTCGTGATTGACGTGTTTTTATAATATATGTAGGTAATGAACCTGAGTAGAATAATATAGCCTAGACGGAGGAGCAGTGACATCTCTTGCATACACACTTGTCATATAATAGCATGTTTAATATTTTGAGGATGATGTAATGAAATGCAATACTTGATGATGTAGTGTGATATAATGTATGTTGTAGTAGAAAGTTTGCGAAGGATAACAAGTTAATAAATATATTTAGACATTGAATAAGTACAATCAGTAAGTCAAGGCCCATAATTAATGAGAAATGTGAATAGAATGCAAAATAGGTCAAGATCCAGTTCAGTTAGGTAAGATGAATGTAAATCAACAGTTGAGTCGAGACTCAATATAGAAATGAATTTATGCAGTTGAATGAATTTATTGTGTCAATGTTTTGTTAATTATTTATATATGTATACATGTTGATTTGATAGGGTGGCCCTTAATTGCACTTTTAAGGGAAACTCAGTCCGTCTTATTTTATGAATTTTATCAATTTTCATCAAAATTGTTTGTGTATGAAAATTGGTTGTCATATCATCCATGTAGTATCATGTTAGGTTTATTTTTGTGCATTCATCCATGCATAGCAATTGACATCTTCCAACTCAAGATGTTGAGAGTCCACAAGGTTGAGTTCGGGTTAGCCGACCTAACCGGGACCGGTGACATTCCGGTTCGATTCCCAAGCGTGAACTAGAATGTGCCTTGTATTTTGTAGATGTTTGATGTAGCCTTAGGGCCTTTGAGATGTTGAGATGTGAACAATGTGGCCTTGGGCCTTTTGATAAGACATGACCATTTGCTCCCACTTGTTATTTTTCTCTATTTTGTAGATGGAATACTTTGGGTCATGCAAGTCTAACACGTTTTGTGTAGGTACACGTTGTAACACACCAATTTGGCCCAAAGGGAATGACCAAACTGTGATATTATAATTTGGAAGCCACCTGAGGGCTCCCGTCACGACCGCCACTGAGCCACCTAATCCATGTACATAGGCCAGCCAACAATAGGAACCTCACCTACATATAATAGAAAACCACATCAGTAATCAAATAAATTTGATTACCGATCCAAATAGCTTCCGGTAAAACAACAAACTAGCATATTGGTATTCCATTACCCATGGGAACTTAGGAAACTTTAGAATTGCCTCACACTGGGTGGTATGAAAAGATACTTTAACGAGCGTCGACGTGCATGCACGGCTAATATTCATATTCATACATACAACACTTATGCCCTCACATCCTCTAAATTATACCCGCCATGGTACTTGAGTGGCAAAAGGAACGGTAAAGTTAGTACCACAAATTTCAGAAATGTGCTACGTTATGTAATACCCTCATACTGCGCACTACCTCGGGGTTTGAAGGAGTACTAGTCCAATGCATACATCCCATACATACTCTTACTCGTAAAAGCCGTAAACCCCTCATATTTATGCATATATGTTTGGGAGAGGATTTAATACTTAGTTTCTCAATCTTACCTTTCGAAAACCATCAAGGGGTCTTAACCTTGAAGTTTTATTAAACATGGGTAGAAGACATGACTAAATGTCCAGACATCGAAGGGATCCGATAAAATGGTGCTGAAGTCATCCTACGTCAAAAATGCGGATCAACACGTAGGAAGTCAAATAGAGATCATGTAACAGGAGAGTCTTATGGACCTGGATAAGTAGAGCTCCATATTCTATTCAGTGAGCTCACCCATGATACCTAGCACATAAAACAAGGCAACGGTTCCACACAAGCTCGGAACTTAACATCACTTAATTACCTTAATTAGGTTCTAAGTGGAGTGTTAACCTTATTAGGTAACTTAATTAAGGTTTTGGTTTCATGCTCACTTAGTAGACTTTAATGAATTCTAGGATTTTAATCAAATGGGCTTTCCAGGCGATTTTTCGGACGGGCCTAACAATGTTCAAATGGGATAAAATTTGGATGGGTGAGCCCTTACACTCTAAGGTTCATAGGTCATTCCACCATGGCTGGCCCATGGGCCAATCAAGGGTAACAAGGCCCATTAAGCTCGGTCCAAAGGTGTTGGAACAATGTTCCCGAGCCATGCACCAATTTTGTAATTGTTTGTTCACAGGCTAGAGGACTCCAAATGGGCTTGGGTCAGTGGGCCTATTTAGCTAAGACATGGAGTTTGAGCCCAGTAAGAGTTAGGACCAATTTACTTGCAAATGAGCCTAAGTAGATTTTACAATTTGGATCGCTAGATGGGCTGTTTATGGACCTATTTGGAACCTAACAAATTGGAAATTCAAAAATAAAATTGCAACCCTTCCTAAATGGCCCCAAAATTGATCACATTGCTACTAAGACATAAGGTAAGATGTGGACCAAGTTTCACTCAAATCCAATACTATTAACGTATTTTAAGGTAATTTACAACCGGAGTGGAAAAAATTAGGTTTTCACCCTGCATCTTTACACTGTTTGGGTAAACACCTCCAAAACATACCTATATGATTTTTACTGATTCCCAAAATTTATATATTTCAAATATACACATATGGGAGAATCATACATTTTTACCATATTTTATTATCTTAAAATTGGTAGCTTAATATACAACACAATAGCAGATCATGTTCATAGTCACAAACAGCACAGGAAACGTAAGGTGATGGGTGATATTCGTGATAATTTAGTGGTTAGCTTAGGCTTAAAACTTGACAAGAACTCCTAACATGTAACGACCCACCATTTTTCACGATATTGTGGGCCTTGCTAGCCAGGTGTTACTCAAAATTTAACAAAACCAACCCTATAACAACCAGTCCTAACCGGACCGGGTGTTACTTAAAAGATTACATGAATAATATGAAAGCAAATAAGTCTAGGATTTCTAACTCAAAAGAACTTATGTTTCAAATGACAATGCATGAAGTAATTATCCCACAGTCTTGGACCGTTTCCCATAGCCACATTTATAACACAAGAAAAGTAAAAAGAGAAGTTTGCTTATTATCTGTTCACCACTTGAGTTGGTAGAAGAACCACCTTGTCGTCTCTTAGTCTTTAGTTCCAGCTGCTAACCTGCAGAAGTAATTCCGCGTTAGTGATTAACCACAAAGCCGTATAATTAAATAAAACAAGTCCATAAACTCCCTATCATTATCTATAATATTAGCAGTTGTGACCATTCCAACATGTCCATTTATTAGCTGATGGTTTAGTCCACCATGTCCATTAGTTGGCTGATGGGTCAGTCCACCATGTCCATCTATTGGCTGATGGGTCAGTCCATCATGTCCATTTTCGGCTGGCGAGTCCAATCCGCCATGTTCGTTATCGGATGGTGAGTCCAATCCACCAAGTCCATTAGTTGGCTAATGGTTCAGTCCACCATGTCCATCTATTGGCTGATGGGTTAGTCCACTATGTCCGTAATTGGCTGGCAAGTCCAATCCGCCATGTCCTATTTATTGACTGATGGGTCAGTCCATCATGTCCATTACCGGCTGGCGAGTCCAATCCGCCATGTCCGTTATCGGCTGGTGAGTCCAATCCACCATGTCCGAAATTGGCTGGCGAGTCCAATCTGCCATGTCCAATTTATTGGCTGATGGGTCAGTCCATCATGTCCATTACCGGCTGGTGAGTCCAATCCACCATGTCCGTTATCAGCTGGTGAGTCCAATCCACCATGTCCGTAATTGGCTGGCGAGTCCAATCTACCATGTCCAATTTATTGGCTGATGGGTCAGTCCATCATGTCCATTACCGGCTGGCGAGTCCAATCCGCCATGTCCGTTATCGGCTGGTGAGTCCAATCCACCATGTCCGTAATTGGCTGGCGAGTCCAATCCGCCATGTCCAATTTATTGGCTGATGGGTCAGTCCATCATGTCCATTATTTGATTATGAAGGGCGTAGCCCGTGTCAGACTGAGTCAATTCCTTGACCCTGGTTGCACTCGGTGCATGGTGGTCGAATCTGGCTTAGGCCGACCAAGGCTGCCACAAGGGAAAATACAACATTTTAAATAATTATACGGACCTGGATATTTCGAACTCGCAGCTGCGACCAATGATCCTAATCTGAACGAGGACATAAAATTATACATAAGTATAATTTTATTCGAGTAGAAATGCATGCAACTAAATGACTAATATATATATCACTATTAAATTTCAACAATATTAAATATTAAACTATTCATGTGATATAATCATTTAAATCCTACTTTACATTAATAATCTAGATCATAATTAACACTTAACAAATAATAAAATAATTATCAACTTATAAAAAAATATTTAATTACTATTATTAGTATATTTTCCTTTGAGACGATAATTACTTAACCACAATCTTGATAATTTAGTTTACGGTTTTAAATCTTTAATCGCTATCCTTATTCATAGCAATTTAGTTAAATAAGTTGTACGATTAAATTATTTAAAATAATTTGTATTATTCTAATTTAAAAATATTATTAATACAATTATTTTAAATTATTCGACTCAATAAAATTTCGAACTTTATTTATTTTCATTATGCTATTTAGGTTCGACGCTAGTGATTGCTACCCGACTATAGTTTAATAACTCATTTTCTATATTACTGACTTGTTATTAAAATAATCACTTTATTTACCTAATATTAAATTTAATATGGTAAAGGTAAAATCTTTATTTTATTAATTATTTATCACTGTCTGATTTAATTTAATCGCTTGTTGTGTGCCGATTAATTATCGACCGTTTATCATTACCGTATTTTTATTACTTATGTCCATGTCGATTTCGTCCAATAATTAATTAGTTTAGTAACTTTAACCCATAACCCATTAAAATAATTATTTTTAAAGATTTATTACGAGTTCGTATTATTTTTAACTCGAGTCGGTATCGAGTCAACCAGTATTTACAGATTTGCCACCGTGAGCTTCTTCTTCTTCTTCTTCCCGTCGGCCCTTCTCTTCTTCCAGCTTCGTCCTTGGCACAACTCAGATCACGCCCTTCTTCGTTCCCTATGCAACCTAATTGAACAACCATCTAAACATCCTAATCAAGCATCAACAATGAATTAAAACAGCCAAAGATGAAGCCTAACGTCCACGTTTTACAGCAGCTATCCAAGGCGACGTCCTGCACCAAACCAGGCCTGATATCTTCCTCTTCAACCCAACACCAAACCACGTCCTTCACTCCCTTCCCTACCAATCCAATTGGAAGCATAAAGCATGTGCTTTACAGCAACTATCCACGTCAAACTCCGTCCTGCACCAAGGCGAGCAACACCTGGCCAGCAGCACCGCCGGGACTGCAAGGTGCACTCCATCCGGCCAGCAGCACCACCGGGAACACTTCCCTTCTCCCTGCATGACAACCCAACGTCAAGGCCAAGCGCTGTGAGCATGCACGGCGTGAGTCTTTGGCCAGCAAACTGGTTTGGACGTCTGGAATCTCCCACAGCGTCGCACACTACAACTCCGCCCATAACCACTGAAATTCCGCCACCCATCGGAACCCAGGGACAAGGCGACGCCACCCTTCAACCCAGCAGCCAGAGAGGTCATCGGGGGTGTGAGGGCTGCCTTGAAATCTTTGTTTACAGTCACCTATCATTGCCCAACTTCAGACCCGTTGGCCATGGCAAAATTCCATTTTCCAGTTTAGTTTTAGTTGTTATTGTTGATTTCAGACTATAATTCTCATGTTTATCAAGCATATTATCAATTAAAAAGACATATGAACGCAAGAAAATGAAGAAGAGGGAGATAGGAAGGATACCCCAAGCAAGGAAGAAACACCGGCAAGGAAGAGGAGAACTAGGCGGCTAAGGTGAGGAAGACGCCCATACACCTGTATGTGAAAAATGACGTCCTCTTTCAAAATTTATAAAAATGAAAATGACGGCTAGGGTATGTGAAAACACCCGTATTTCACTTAACCGAGTAACCGGGTAAATAATAAAATGGGTAAATAATAAAACATAATAATTAACTGGGTAAAGAATATAACACGTTCGGTCCTTTCCGGACCGAGTCGAATATATTAAATTTTTATTTTTATTTTTTTTTTTCCACAGTCTTTACAATCTCCCCAACTTGGAAATATTTCGTCCCCGAAATATCATAACAGGTAACAGAACAAGTATGATTAACTTTATTTATTTTTCTTCGGGATCAGTTCATGCTACTACAATATAAAGCTCCTATGCCACAAACAGGCTAGGGTATTTCCTTGCCATTTCTTGTTCAGTCTCCCATGTAGCTTCCTCTGACCCTTGATTTTTCCACAATACTTTTACCAAAGGAATTTCCTTGTTCCTGAGTGTCTTTATTTCTCTTGCCAGGATGCGGATCGGCTTTTCCTCGTAGGTTAAATTTGATTGTAGCTCTAAGTCTTCAAAATTTGTGATGATATGATCTTCATCCCGTACATATTTCTTTAGCATTGACACATGGAAAACATTGTGTACTCCAGCTAGGCTTGGTGGCAATGCTAATCTATATGCACAATTCCCAACTCGATCCAGGATTGGAAACGGTCCTATGAATCTTGGCTTCAACTTCCCTGATATTTTAAATCTGATCACCCCCTTCGTAGGAGATGTCTTTAGGTACACAAACTCCCCAACTTGGAACTCTAGGTCCCTCCTTCGTGTATCAGCATAACTCTTTTGTCGATCCTGAGCTGCCTTAAGTCTTTGCTGAATGAGTTTCACCTTTTCAGTTGCTTCCCTCACCATCTCTGGCCCGACTATAACTGCTTCGGTAGACTCCAGCCAGCACGATGGAGATCTACAGGGCCTACCATATAAGGCTTCAAATGGTGCCATCCCTATACTGGCTTGGTAAGAGTTATTGTAGGTGAATTCAGCCAAGGCTAAGTGTTTCTCCCAGTCACCTCCCCAGTCAAGAATGCAAGCTCTTAACAAATCTTCCAAAGTTTGAATAGTCCTCTCACTCTGACCATCAGTTTGGGGATGATATGTTGTACTCAACTTAATTTGAGTTCCCATGGCTTTTTGGAAAACTTCCCAGAAATGTGAGGTGAATAGGGGATCGCGGTCGGAGACTATCTCCTTTGGAATCCCATGCAATTTGACAATATTGTCAACATATAATCCTGCCAGGTATTCCGCCGTTCTCATTGATTTCGTGGGGATGAAGTGAGTTACCTTAGTTAGTCGGTCCACAACTACCCATATGGAGTCATGCTTCTTTTGAGTTCTTGGGAGCTTTGAAATAAAATTGCATGTGACACACTCCCATTTCCATGTTGGTATTTCTAAAGGTTGCAATAGTCCTCCAGGTAGTTGATGTTGGGCTTTGATCTGTTGGCAAGTCTGACACTTAGAGACAAAATCCACAACATCCCTCTTCATCCCAATCCACCAATAGGTTCGCTTTAAATCCTGATACATTTTAGTAACTCTAGGGTGTATCGAGAACTTTGAGCGATGAGCCTCCTCCAAGATATTCCGCCTCAGTGCATTATCCTTGGGTACACACAACCTTCCTCTAAATCATGATCACACTATTTGAATCAGCTACAATGTTAGGAATCTTGTCCAACATTTTATTCAGCTCCTCATCACCTATTTGTGCTAGCTTAACATGATCAACTAAATCATTGAAAACAACCAAATTTGCCAGTAAGCCTGTTAGTTGCTCCACCGGTTTGATAGCTACCACTTCTGCTGACATGGCCCAAAGTCTAGCTAGCTGCTGACTTTTGTCCACTTTGCCCTTCCAACTCAACGCGTCGGCTACCACATCCGCTTTCCCTGGATGGTATAAGATTTGGAAGTCGTAGTCCTTCAAATATTCTATCCACCGCCTCTGTCGTAGGTTAAGGTCATTCTGGGTGAAGATATACTTTAAACTCTAGTGGTCAGTGAAGACTTCGAATTGGGCTCCATACAAGTAGTGTCTCTAAATCTTCAGGGCAAAAACCACTGCTGCCAGTTTCAAGTCATGGGTTGCATAATTTTGCTCATGAATCTTCAATTAACGAGAGGCATAGGCCACCACCTTACCTTCTTGCATAAGGACGCATCCTAAACCCAACCGAGACGCATCACTGAAGACAACGAATCCTTCATTACCATTTGGCAGGGCCAAGACAGGTGCAGTTGTTAAACTCTTCTTTAGAGACTGGAAACTCTCCTCACACTTACTACTCCATTCAAACTTGAGCCCCTTCCTTGTGAGTTTGGTCATCGGTGATGCTACTAAGGAGAAGTCTTTAATGAATTTCCTATAGTAACCCGCTAAACCAAGGAAGCTTCTGATATCAGTGACTGACTTAGGTTGTGGCCAAACAATGACCGCTTTCACTTTTGATGGATCCACTGCAATTCTAGCCTTTGAGACAATATGACCAAGGAAATTTACCTCCCTCATCCAGAAGTCACACTTTGAGAGCTTGGCGAACAGTTGATGTTCTCTCAGAACTTGAAGAGTAATAGACAGGTGCTTCACATGCTCTTCTTCATTATTTGAATAGACCAGAATGTCGTCCACAAATATGATAATAAACTTATCCAGGCATGTGTGGAATACTGTGTTCATGAGTGACATAAAGGTCGCTGGTGCATTTGTTAGACCAAAAGGCATAACCAAAAACTCATAATGTCCATACTGAGTTCGGAAAGCCGTTTTCTGTATGTCTAACTCCTTTACTCACAACTGGTGATAACCAGACCGCAAGTCTATCTTTGAAAATATTCTGGCTGTTTTTAACTGATCAAACAAGTCATCAATCCTCAGTAAGGGGTACCGATTCTTGACTATCACTTGATTGATTTTTCGATAGTCAATACATAGCCGAAGTGATCCATCTTTCTTCTTCACAAAAAGAACAGGAGCTCCCCAGGGTGAAGTACTTGGTCTGATGAAGCCTACCTGCAACAACTCTTCTAGTTGACTCTTTAACTCCTTGAGTTCTGCTGGAGCCATACGGTATGGTGCTTTAGAAACTGGTGTTGTTCCAGGTGCTAAGTCAATGGCAAACTCCACTGCCCGCTTAGGAGGTAACCTTGGAAGTTCTTCGTGGAATACACATATTCCCTGACTGAATCCTCCTCCTGAACCAAATTAGCGAATGCTAGTGCTTTCTTCTGGACAACGAGCTCTAGAAAATATTGTCCATTGAAAGCTACCACAAATTCCGCCCACGTGATGGAAGTAATCTCACGTCGATGGAAGGTGGTTTTTTTTCCATGGATTTCCACCAGTAAGATGCTTCCTCTTGAAGCATACATGTTACCAATCTCACTTGATGGCGGTGGGGCATCGATAGAGCTCTAAACGCTTTTTTGGTAATGTCAATCCAGCTCTCCGTCTTCATTGGATCGATCCCTCCAACAAATAGTTCAGCTCCATTATTCCTGAACTTTTCCACAGTGTAACGGTCACTATCATCGATAGCTGGAGGCACTGGTCGGACTACCGGTGGCACTGGGTTTGGACGCTCCCCTTGCTCGCCCGGGTCTGCTAACCCTGCCCACCCTTGGGCACTCCCCGACCACCATCTGGGGTGATTCTGGGACTCGCTGCTGTCTGCTCTTGGGCAATCCCCTGACCACCATCTAGGGTGATTCTGGGACCCGCTGCCAAGTTTGAGGCTCCATTCCCTACTACCACTTCTGGTAACTGCTGAACGATATTTTGAACCAAAGAATTTGTATTTTCTAAAGCCTGAGCTAGTCCCTGTATGGCCGTCAGGATCTGGGCCAACACATTCTCTGTGTTCGAATTTGGCTGCGCAGATCGGCTTGACTGTCTACGTGTGCCTGCCATCTGAAACATCGAACCATCATGGTTCATTATACATTCTTATTTCAGTTTTGACTTAGGTTTATTAGCGACTGAATTTGTCAATTAATAACACAACATAGTGGGAAAAGATAATTATTGGACTTTTCAACAAGGTACTTGAGTCATAAAATGTGAGCTAGTGGGAAACTGGGCTCTGATACCACCTGTAACGACCCGGCCCAAAGTGTAACGTAATGGGCCTAAGTCATTTCTTTAAAATGGTTAACCCAAGTTAAAGATCTATAGTCCATTCTCACTTATAAATAGGATCCTTGCCCGGTAGGTATTAGATGTGGGACTAAGTTGAGGGATCTCACATAACATCTCCATGAACAAAATGGCATGTTTTGCATCAAAGTATCCTCAAGGTGAGAGAGTAAAAATTGGAGAATGGGGTGCTTGTGTCACTATAACGTTGAAAGTTGTCACCTTTCCTCACTTTTTACCCTCATACATGTAAGCCATGGCAGGTAAAACACACAAGCAATAGAGGCAGCAGAAACCTAAAACTAACGAGGGAAGACCAACGGGAGGTCTTTTAAGGCATCCAACATCAAAGCCTACCACCCTAGGAGGCTAGAAGCGAGGAGGAAGGTGATTGGAGTTATAAGGATAAAGAATAAGGCCAAGGAGAAGAGAAGAAGGTTGTTGGAGGTGATGAAGGAAGGAGAAATGGTAAAAAGGTGAGGGAAGGGATAGGTTTTATAAAAAAAAGGTGGTTGGCTTGGTGATATTATAGGTATGGGTGTCGTACCTAAAGAGGTATCGGTTGAATAAAGAGGTATGGGTTGGCTTGGTGATGTAATAGGTATGCGTGTCATAGCTAAAGAGGTATTGGTTGGATAAAGATGTATGGGTTGGTTTGGTGATGTCATAAGTATGGGTGTCATACCTAAAGAGGCATGGTTGGGTTAGCTAAAGAGGTATAGGTTGGGTTAGCCTAAAACCCAAAAACTTAGGGTTTATACAGTAAAGTGATCGAACCCACCTTGGGAATTGTACTGCAGGTCCCAAAGAGGGACATTGTCCTAACATCTAACTATATATGACTCGATTAAACCAAATATTAAAAAGTCGAGTGTTTTGCATCCAAATAGGCATATTGAGGGATAAGGAGGTTAAGGTTGGACAAACATACACCATACCATACACAAACCAGGGTAAGAAGGGTTGGACCCTACAAACCCGATTCGAGTAACAACTAAACCGATAGTAAAATCATCAGGCAGATGGCCCAAGTTTTAAACACGATCTCCAAGCCCTAAAGTCTTTGGAACAGAAGGTTGAGCTAATTTAGGTCCACAAAACTATGTTAAATGTGTAGGTATATGGAGCGAAGAAGGAACATGAGTCAAAGGAGTTTTTGTGTTTTTTCCTAACTATAGAAGAAGGGTCCTCAAAATTACTGGAGAAAGGCCCATGTAAGGACCAAACATCGAGTTGTAAGCTTTTGCTTGAAGATTGTATAATGTGATGTGAATCTTGTGAAATGCAACTGGAATGATTTTGTGTGAAAAAATGTGAAATATAAAATGTTTTGCGACTTTTTGTGAATTGTTAATATTTACAGGTTATGTAATTTTTTTCCAATGTCTAGTTATAGTGGAAACTCTCCAAGATTTTCTCCATAAATCTTAGTCTTGTTTGTACCTTAGACACACTTAGGATGTCCTAATTGCATGAGACCAGCCTTAGGAGTCCGTGCATATATTTGTTGTGATCACGCTCCTGTCTGCACATTAGTCACCGTCAGGTTTCTGTCTTCTGACACCTTGAATGGTTTAAGTTTTGTGAGTCGGTTTCTCATTTTAATGGGTTGTGAATTACTATCCCAAAGTTTATTACACCCGAACCGAATAAGGGTGTTACAACGCTTCCCTGTTTAGGTTTCTAAATCTTATTCAGTTTCGATTAAACAGGTCATAACCTAGTTCTAAACCATTTAAACCGAAATCAAATAAAACAATTTTGGTTGTCTTGAACTCCGACTAAAAACTAATTTGTAATTGAATCAAACATCCGAAGTGATTTTGGTTCAGTTGGTTTCCTTTGCCATGCTCAGCCCTAATGATCAATGTGATCTAAAAAATGAAGTATAAATCTAAAAAGAAAACATCTTGAAATTAAATTTAAATGTAAACAAAGAATAGACAAATTGAATACTTTTAAAGGATAAAAATCCGAGCTTTGTTATAATGATGTAATCCTAATGATGAATGACACATCAAATATTATAGGGCATTTGGTTGTGTTGTTTTGAACCTATTTATTGTCAAAATGTAAAGTGGTAATGATAACCAAATAAAAAAGGTGTTTGACAAATTGTTGTTAAAGTATAAAATGGCAAAGGCTACTTCAAGAAACTTCACAAAATCTTAGTAACAAAAATAAGGGTTGAACCCTATCTATTTTTTTCTAACTCATGTCCCTCTCCCTGTAAAATTTAATTTTATCACCTCTATCACTTTTTATAATTATAACGAATTCAAAAGTACACAAAATTTTTTAGAGACTCCATATGAAATTTTTTATTGCAACCAAACATCCGATTAGGAATAAAAATTAGAATAGATATGTATTACATAAAATAATGACAAAAATTATGCTTAAATCATCATTGAACATGATTTTTGATCAATAAATAACTTAATCATATTTGATTAAAAAAATAGTACAAAACATCTTGTTCTATAAGCATCAAATGATATCAATGAAGACATTAATTATATGAGAAAATATAAACAAAATAAAAACTTATTTGGGAATGAAATTGAATCGATCGACAAGAGTGACTACGCCGGTCATGATTTGAATACAAGAAATAAATCTCGCATCCACAGCCTTATCTCTATTAAAATAATATCTCCTTCCATAATTGTACGAGTGAAAACTTGTCTTAATTTGTAATCCTTTTCATCGTTGTCTCATCAACTATTATGAAAATATCACGAAATCAATTTGAGTCGGTCCACGTCGATCTCTTATTTGATTGGGTAAGGTCCACCCCATACGGGGTTGCCACCTCTAAAAAAATCACGCCAACATTGTAGAATATTACAGCGTATCAATCCAATTCAATCCTTGGTTGTGATTTATAAAATACACGAGGTTAGACATACAATGAATGCAATAAGGGAAGAAGATGATAACCTTCAGTGGCTAGTAAATAGGAATAGGGAACCCAAAGAGCACTAATATTTTGTGCATACAGCTTACAACCAAAAGTTTCTAACATGTAGTAAATATTAGGACACATTACCCCATCTACGACGTCAAATCTAATAACAAATGATGCCCTAAGAACGTGTAGTAATCCTCATAAAGCTGTGCCTGAAAAAAAAGCATAAAATACATGGGACCTCAAGATAAAACCTCTGAATCAATCTGTTCAAGGTTAGGGAAGAACTGTTTCAGTGTAATCGAGTAGTGCTGTAAATTTGCCTGCGAAAGTAGTAAAAGTATTCATTTAGCAAATTCAACTTCTGAATAGAGGACTCAGAAATCCAGAAAAAAGAAAACATCAAATTTGCACTTGCTAAATTTTATAAACTGAAAATCATACACAAGGGTTTCGCTCAAGATAAATGGTTGCAAGTTTCTCTCTAGAGCCAATAATTGCCAAATCTAAACCTTCCAAGGAACCTATATTGTTGTCATTTAGCCACAGGTCCTCCAATCTGCATAAGGTAACATTTCACAAATCAAGATACAAACTGTGCAGAAACTACAAATTTAGCCAGTCATTGTGTGATTACTTAGTCAGATCTTCAATATCTTCTACAACTGTTATCTTGTTTGAAGAAATATCCAAAACACGAAGGTTTACTAATGTAGATAAACCTTCCATCTTCTGAATACCATTATGACTTAGGTACAGTTCTTCCAGAGAAACACAATCCTGAAAAAATTGAAAAAAAACAAAAAACAATACATATTCACAGAATCTGTCATGTTAGTAATTTCCTGTCACCATTTAAAGAAGACAACTTACTTGAAAGCCAATCATAGAAGTCAAACGATTGCTCTGTAAGCTTAGCTTCCTTACACACTTCAGTCCACATAAGTTCACCATTTTAATACGATTGCGACCCAACCAAAGTTCTTGCAAATTTGTTAGGTTTTGCAAATTCTCCATTATCTGAAAACAAGTATATTAAGATATTCATATTTTCAGTCCCACGAGAGACATCTTCCAGCCACATCAATTTAATTCCCAAATATTTGACAACCACAATATCACCATTAAACAAGAAAAGAACCTACAGGATTTTCATGGATAGATAACTTAAGGGCATCATTCATACCCGCAATCTGTTTGAACCCAGTTCAAGAATTCGAAGTTCATTGAAGTGGTTGAGTTCCTCCATCCTGCTTACTTCATTTTTTGAAACATAAAGCTCCCTCAAAGTGCTTGAAACCTTACCTACCCCACTTAGGGAGGAAATCTCATTGAAAGATATGTCAAATACAACAAGGTCTTGATAAATACTGAGATCAGGTATTTTAGTAAGCTTATTGTCCCTAAGGACTAACTCCTGCACAAAA
This sequence comes from Piper betle, assembly GCA_033002965.1. NCBI lineage: Eukaryota > Viridiplantae > Streptophyta > Magnoliopsida > Piperales > Piperaceae > Piper > Piper betle. The sequence continues at coordinate 14,177 of JAURVB010001821.1, read as the reverse complement.
AAGATTCCAGATAAACATGACAGAACGAATCAGGAAATATGTAAATATCTTGATCTGCCAACAGGTAATATCCCATTAAAAGATATTTCAAATACAAGGTCCTTAGGCAAGTAAAATAATAATGGTGGACCTACAATATGACGATAAAAGACAGGAAATAACAGCTAACTCTGTCAATTATCCATCCAAGGGAAGTAATAGGAATAAAATTGTTTGGCTGATATCCTTCTTCACATTTGGCCCCATTTTTTTTGACATAGTTGTCGGAGGCTTGGAACATACCATTTCACCCACAATGAACGGGTTTACCAAAACCTACACCAACTACATGTTTGAACCAAATCTTAAAATTATTGTTAACCAAAAGGTCCAAAACATAAATCCTCAAGGTCTATAAAACATGCATTTGTAGAGTCGAGAAAACTACCAACATATCTAAATGCCAATTAAAAAACATCAATAATTACAAAGACTAATTAATATAGAAATAAAAAAACTACTAACTAGAACCAAAATCAAGAAACATCCTTATTTTCATTGACTCATATCTAACCGTCAGTTGCTTTGCACATCCCTGTAATTCTTCGGACTTCTTAAAACTAATTAATTGTAGGTGAATGTAACAAGCGATCATGGGTTGCCATTTCGCTTGACTTCAGCCATATATTGGCCAAATGATAAGCTTCACAACCTATTAAAACGAAACTTAGCGAAGAAATCAGTTTTGCCTATATCGCCAATATCCAGTGAAATTTTCGCTAGATATCAACAATATCTAAATTGTCGTTGGCAAAATTGTCAAATTCCATTTTTGGGGGTTCAAACCTATTAATCCACCTGTACCACATTAGTTGTTTAGACCCATTAATCCACTAGCCTGTGTTGGCCCCCCATTTTGCACCCTATTAGAGACATTTTTAATATGATTACCTTCTTTGTAATTTTGATTATTATCTTAATCATTTACTAGCATATTACTTTCACATTTTTTATTTAATTATTTAAACTCATGATGCACCCTGCAAGCTGTGGATCTAAACTTCAAAGACAAAGTTTAGTATTCCAACGGGTTTCTCTCAACTTCAATGAGAAGTTTAACAGAAATTAAGATAAAAGCTAACAATAAACCAAAAAATAAAATAACTTTATTGCTTCAAATTGTGATCTCTCTATGCTCTGTTAATACACATATTTATAAATACTTGTTCCTATTTCAAGCAGGAATATAAATACTAATAAAACCTTAAACCACTAATTAGGGAATAACTAAATAATGTTCTACTGAAATAATAAACTTTCCTAATAAAACTAGAGTCAACTAGTAATGCGTAAATAGGAAATAAACTAAGCAAATAAGTTAGGCAACTTCTCATTTTAATATAACTAGGAAACTACTAAAAATAAAATATTGTTCGTCATCAACTTATAAAGTGCTTCATGCTTTAACCATTGATGTGTTTAGTGGTATCTTACTTAGTAGACTAGTAGTAGGTTATCGATATTAATTGGTTTATATTAACTAAGTAAGCTAGCAATTGAGTTAACTTAATGTGTATGATTGATTGTTCATAAATTACATTGTTTGAGGTCCAAACCCATATGTATGGATTCAAAAGCTATAGGATAACCATCCCTATTTTATAATAATATATTATAAGAAATGCAAATTTGCTTGAAAACTGCCCACATATCTCCAATATATCTCTAAGATATCAGTCAACAGGATGTCCAAAACAAAACCAAAACCCGATATTTAAAACCTTGCAAGCAATTACCTATGAACCATTTCAATTTGGAAGTACCCTTCGGTGCCAAAGCAAATGAATAGTTATGCCATGCTCAATGATAAACTAGTTAATCATCTAAATCTATTGCCTTTATCTTTCATTTTGCAAATATAGATATATACTAACTTCAAGTAGTAGAAGCACAATGAAATTTTCATTGTAAATTATTTGCCAGCCTCCATTTAGAAGCACAATGAAATTTTATTTCTACCTTTGCAGTAGAAGATGGCTTACAACAATATTTCTCAATTAGCAATCATCTTATAATTTCTTCCTAGTAATGCAAAAAAGTAAAGAACGGCAACGACGATAACGCTTCAAACTTCATCTCATTATCCTCCTTCCTCTTATCCCAAGGGTCGCAATAATTTGAGTTTCATTGTACAAACTTGCAAAATTGTTTTACATGGTTATATATTCTCAATCTAGATTTTAAAACAAATCATCAATGATAGGGTATGAGTAGGAGAAATAAGGCATGGATTTTGTATTAGGACCTACTCATTGGCACCAAGCAGTTGGATGGAAATGCCAAGATAAACACAGCGATGTCAAAGTCAATATCCACAAAAATTCCGGGTCACCAAATTCAAGCAAAATTTCAAAATTCATCACCCAAAATCTCAAGGTCAAGAGCATATGTATTTATAGACTCAGAAATATTAAACACATAAACAACCAAACAAATAACTCTAATAGTAATAAAATAAATTCAGAACGGAAATATAAAAATACTAATAATGAAATGTCTAAACAAAAAATAAAAACTAAATTTTGCGGACTTATAAATGTTTGTTCAGCACCAATTGGTGATACAAAATCCATGGCATGAACCATGAACTTAGCTAGGATAGAGGTAAATGACTACCTATTTAAAGAAGGGCTTCAACATTTTTGTCAGACGTTTAATTTTGAACTGGACGCATAAGTTTAAGGTCTTCTCAAAAGGTTAATATCTCTCCAAGTTTATTTTATCTTTTAGCCGCCCTGGTTTCTATAGTTTATCATTGTTTTCGTGCTTTTATGTAAGTATTGAAGTTAATGGCATTCAAGTGTAGGGCCTATGCCAAAGCACATTTTTACAACAAAGAACAAAGGCACTCAATACTAGTGGACATAAAGATTTCTAAAATTCCCTTCTATTATACCACATACAATTAGTTGAACAAACAATCCATGACCTTTCTTGGCTAAAGAACAAGAGATTAAATAAGAAAAATGAAAATAAAAGCTTACAACAAGGCAAGCAACAATAGCGCTATGAAAAGAATTGGATGAGAATAAAATTAAGGGGCAAAACTTGTACAACAACGTATTTCTCTAGCCATCACCGTTTTTCACTGTTGCCTCTTTTTATAGTACTTTTTCTACCAATTTGCAACTCAATGAAAGGTCTAAAATGATAGTCTATCAAGATCACAATTTAGGGATATGATATCTTGGAAAAAAGAAAAGATCCTTCTTTTACTAGATGTAGTAAATCAAACTCAAACAAACAAACAAACAAACAGAATGACAGATACGCAGAGTCAAAATAAACCTAGTCCAAAAAACTTACAAAGGGTACTAACAAATATAATATAAAAAAATCTATCAAAGCACCTAAAATTTTTCTTTAGTTCATTCACCATTGGAAAGTGGGATTTTGAACTTTTGTAGAAATATGTACCATATAAAAGTGTGACAGATGCCCTATCTTAATAACAAGTATAGATTCTGAGAACAAAGAAATAAAACATTGACACAGAGAAAAATTGAAGTTTTGTAATTTAGAATTAGTTTCTCATATGTTAAAGAGATAAATAATAGACCCCTAATATACTTGAAAACATTACAAATGTAGTGAGTTGCTTACTTTACATCTTTTTACATTAAAGATACATTGCTTTACAAGAAGTTCATACATTTTGATATCAAGAGTTGCCATACAAAATCTTCATTTATTAACTTGGATCTTTAATTTATTCAAGGGTAATGCAGGACAAACACAAAATACTCTAGCTATGTGATGGTGCTTATTAGCAAAGGTATTTAAATCAGTTAATATTGATGAATATGCAATATTCCAGCCATTAAAACCAAGTAAACTAGATGTATAAGTTGAAAAGCAACTAAGTAATAGGTAGCTAGAAGCAGGTAATGGGCAATAAGTGGGCAAGGTTTAAGCAGGAAAGCAGTCAGGTGTTAGGTGGACAATCAAAGATCACAAACATAGATCTGGTCTGCACTAAGAGAACTTGAGAAAACAACTAAAACGACAGATCTGAACAGGAGAAAAAAAAGGGTAGTTGATACTGGACGATGGCAAGACTTAGCCAAATAATGGTCTGAGACGAAGGAGAGGATGAAGGCGAACAACAAGCAGTAGCCTTTTGGTGTCATTCCCGAAAGTCAACTGCTACAGGCAAAAAATTCTGGGTCTCTGTTGGTTGTCAATGGCTTGTCGAAGGCAGCAACACAGCCAAAGGGTGGCTGCAAGAAAACCAAGGGTGGATGACTGCAAAGATCTGCCAACAGCAGGTTGGTAGCTTGGAACGTCATGAGAGTTGTTAAAAGTGTGTCCTTTGTCAACTGTTTGTGTAGTTTTGCGAACAGTCTAACAACATAAGCACTAGGGTGGATGTGAGACAAATTCTGTTGCTGACAGTAACCTGCGAAGCACTTATGCACAGTAGAAAGTAAAAGGAAGGTACCCAACAACAGGGGGAGGAGGGGCTCTTCACCGATATGTCAAGTTGTCAAGCAAGGACAACCCGATCCTCTGATGCAACCTTGGATAGGGAAACTAGAGTGTAGACACAATCTTGTATCTTATCTCTAGGGTATCTTAATCTTCAATGAAGAAGAAGAAGGAATATACATTGTAGAACTAGTAGTAAAATAAAATTTTTCTCTTCAATTGTTCAGATGTTCCATATGCCTACATGCTTTACATATTTATAGAAACATAAAAGAGCATTTCTAAACCTCAGTCAAAAATCGAAACCTCCTATTGAAGGCTCAATAAAAAACTAATTCTTTCTTCAATTAAAATTGAAACTTCACTTGAATAATTCCTCTTTACGGTATATTTTGCGTCATCATTCTCCCCTAATTGAAAAAACTCGTCCTCGAGTACTGTGTTGGAGCAATATGCAAAAGAAATAAAATAGGGCATCTTGCTAAAACTTGATATGTTAGAACAAAACAAGCATCTAAATATGCCAAATCCTTACAAAAGATGAGTTCACACCTATACAACATAAACTCATGGATAGCATAATGACAATTGATGAAAATGTGAGTGACCAATCAAGCCAATGTTGTTTAACCCAAAGTCTAGAATAAGCTTTTGTAGCACAATTCCATGGTTAATTACCGGAAAAGAATGGTCTGCAATAGATACGCCGGTAACTCCGTTTGCAATAAGAAGATCAATATCTAGTTTGAATAGCAAGCACTCTCTAGGCTTCTCAAGTACCACCAAATTACTCTGATCAGTTTTTATCACATCGTCATCAATGCTAGAACCAATAAATGCAGTTGTAACATCATCTGATTCACAATGAGGAACAACCATTGAATCATTTGACAAATCAATAACTTGATTGCCTAAAGAATGTTCAGGCTTAATAGGTTCCAAACTCGGGTCTATATCTGGAGAAGCTAGAGGAATACAATTGATATGTGAAGGAGTAGATGTCAGGGGTATGCTTGGCATAGGAATTATTGGAGGAACTTCCATAGGCATGGTTTTTTGTAATGGCTACCTGTTGAGTGAGATCAGTAATGCTTGCACTAAGGGCCTGTAGTTGGCGCATGACATCTTTCAAGGTGGGAGTTTTGGAATTCATCGACTCTTGAGATCCAGGATCCATCAACAAAACTCCTAGCAAGGCATTGGTTGGTGTAGCCAAAGCACAATATAGGAAGTATTACCCGACAAATATAGGTGATGGATGGGGAGGAGGTGGGTTGTTGATGATGTCGGTTTAGAGGGGGTAGGCGATGGTGGAAGTGGATGTCTATAGATTGGTGATGAATGACAATTGCAAACAACGGACAGGCACACCAAGGTAAACAGAACTAGGCTCTAATAACCAATTAATGCATCCTTACATAAGGAAACTAGAGTGTAGGTATAATCTTGTATTTTATTTCTAGGGTTTCCTTAATCTTCAATTAAGAAGAAGGAATATAAATTGCAGAACAAGTAGTAAAATAAAAACCTTTCTCTCTAATTGATCAGATGTTCCATAAGCCTACAAGCTTTACATAATTATAGAAACATAAAAGAGTGTTTCTAGTGCTCAGCCAAAAATCAAAACCTTCTATTGAAGACTCTATAAAAGATTGTTTATTAGTCTTAAGTCAAAACAGAAACCTCTAATAAAAGCTCAACTTAATACATGAGTCAATTGAGAAAATGAGAACTAACCTACTATACACAAAATGTTGCCTGTCATCATTTTCTCAACATGCAAAGATTTTATTCGTGCAACACATGAATAATATAATGCTTAGGTTTGTATTTATAGAGATGCAAACATTATTATATCGAGAAACTTGCTTAACATAACCAAACTTGAAAATAGACATTCACCTAATATTATTGGACTCCAAAAATAAGAGAGATTACCAAACTAAGTTGAAGGCCTAAACTCTAGAGTTGCTTCCTTGTACAAAAGTTAGCAAAACAAGGAAGATTCCTAATATTGTCAACATAAAAAGGGTCGATGTTGAATTGGTTTCTTCCCAGCAAGGTGCCAATGGATAGTTAAAACAAACAACTACAATTCAGATGTACGGGGTGGGGGGGGGTCATATTCTTTTCAAGTTTGAAGCATAAATTTTATCAGATAACAATAAGACTTGATATGCTTTATTGAGCACTATTTTGACTATTAAGAAAGCTGCATTAACAATACAAAAGGTAGCAACTATAAGAATGTTGGGATGAATGTGTAGTAAACTATACAAAATCAGTTGTCCAAAGTATCAATCAGATATACAAAGGGCAGCCCAGTGCTCGGTCTATGCACTAAAAGAATAGAAGAGGGAAAGCTTATATTTAAAAAAAGGGGGGGGGGAGGTATTGGCTTCCAATGGTCTATTATTTTGTCTTATTATGGAACCAACTCATGCATGTCAGTCGGATGATTTTCTTGCATAAATTTGTTTGTGGATGAATAGAAAACAATGAGTCTTTTAAAAAAATCTTTTATGCACAAGTAAAATATATAATGTAGGGTAAAAGAACATCAAATAGAATGTGAACGAAGGTTATGTAAAAGATAACGAATGCTTTTGATGGTGTTGATGCTGGCCGACTACAAGTGACCACAGTCTATCAAATGAGGGCTCACATGGGTGGCATTCACACTGCTAACCCCTACTCATAGGAGTAGATCATGGAGGTTGGATGATCTACATTTAGTTGATAATTAAAGGGAGGGGGGGATATGGCGCATTAGTTAATGGAGTCTGTTAGGCTGGCTATTTTACCTATAGAGCCATCTATTAGGGGGATTTGTTAGGTAATGCTTTTGTACTAAATAGGGAAGACAATATGTATGTACACACTTGATTATTAATGAATGAAAGTGGTGCTTTCCTTACTTCAGTGCGACAACTCTTGGAGATCTCGCATCCAAACGAGATAGGTGGTACTTCCTTCTTGTAATATTTAATTTGAATGTCTAATTAGGTATTTTTATCTTGTTTGTGCAGGAATCAAGGTTAAGTTTCAGGTCCGCTGCCCTTGTTTAATTATAATAGTCAATCTAATCAACAGTCTTTTATGTGTTTAATTATGTTAAAGGCCGCCTATTATGCCATGATCATGCCAGAGCATATACGGAAAACATTATTATTTAGAGTCTTTGTTGATTTTATGAATGAAACATAGTTTCTTTTAAGTAGAGTTTTATTTTGGAATGTTTCTTGGTTTAATCAACCTAGGAGTTTTATAATTGAAGTTAGTGAATCTTCTCGACCAAGTCATTACCATAATTAGTACTTCCTTTTTAGCATATTAATATGGCTTCACGCCTTCATTGACAGGTTATAGTCATGATTTGAACAAAGTTCTTGGTTATCTATCGTGTTCAATGATTCGTCTAAGTCTTCTCCCCTTTTGTCTAATTCTTCTCCCCCCAATAGTTCATGCATGTTCTTGGAGCTAATCCTCCATAACATGATATCACTTGCATTAAAACTCTGAAAATGTTTACTGTTCATTACGAGTTCAGTTACATTATGTAATGCCCATGCCTAGTCCTATGATTCACATTCAGTTCTCATCATTCAGCTGCTCATTAAGCTAGGTTAGTAATTCAATTTCTAGCCTAGAAGAAAAAACTATTCTTTGAACGAACACATTTCAACTGGTTTTCATAATATTAGAAAAAGGGGCATGAAATACAATTATCGCCGCAGCTCTCCCAATGAGTAGGACAAAAGCCACAACATCAACATTTACCCTAAAATAACTTTCACACGATGTTCTAACAATTCTTTAAAGGAAGAATTAACCCACATTGAAGTTGCCATTCACAAAACACAGAGGCAAATACGAAAAAAAAAACAACAAGAAGGGGGGCCGAAAGAATAGCGAATAGCTTACGTGAAGACCAGAAATTTTAGTCGAGGAAGAGATTGGGTCGAGGCCGGTGTCCTCAAAGAGATTCTGACGAAGGGAGAGTTTTTCAAGGCGGGATAGGAGACAAATGCGGGGATCAAGATGGGAAAGACGATTGGCTGTCAAATCCAATTCGATCAATCCGGGTGGAAGGTGAATTTCTTCTAAGCTATGCAGTTGGTAACTCGAGAGATCCAAGAAGGAGGAGCTATTGCTATCGTCACCATTCCCACAACCCTCTTCCTGGATATCCATGTACGAGGAGGCAGAGAAGAAAGCAAATTCTTTCTGTTTTTTCTTATTATTAAGCAGAAGAAGAAAGCAATTAGGGGTAGCCTGGAGCGTGGTGTTTTGATCCTCTGATGTGCTGGATCCAACTTTACTTGTCAATGGGTAGGTAGTAAATGGACCACCTACCGGGTTTTGGGTCTTCTTTGGATCTGGTCTCAAAAGGAGTCAATCCTATGGCCAACTTAATTTAACGTAAAAATATTTATTTTTTAAGATTATAATCTTTTTAAAATTGATGTATATTCTCTTTTAAAATAATTGTTATACAATATTTAATCTCTTTGTATACTTTTATGTAATAAATCTATTTACTTTATTATATTTAATAGGATGGTTTTCTTTACCCCGGTTGCACTCCAACTATCTCGTAGAACGTGATTAATCTTATTGCCTCTCAAACTCTCTAATTAATATTTTCATCTCTTTAACTCTCTAACTCGCCTCTTAACAATCTTTACAATCTTTAATTCTTTTACCTACCTTCTAATTGCCCAAAACTCTTTGGTTATGCTCTTTCTTCGTATAATTTTTGTTTTCTATAATTTCAAATTGATTTCAAAGAAGATAATATTTTAAAATATATTTGAAAAAATTGTGTTCAAAATTAAATATTCACTTATATTTGCATTTCAAATTACTTTTATATTTATCCATATATTATTAATTAAATTAAAATTTATTGCATATTGAAAATAGTAAATAATTAATGTACAACTTTAATTAATTACATAACATTTGGGTATAATTTAGATGATTAAAAGTTGAAGATCACTTGAAAGTTTGAATTTTTTTGTGAAAAATAATTTGTATTGCCCTTTAATGTAAATATTAGGTTTGATTTCAACAAAAATAATATGTGTTAGGAATTTTCAACTAGGAATTGTTGATGCTTTTTACTACAATTTTAAAGTGTAAAATTATTATATATTTATTTATTATATTTTATTTAAAAGATAAATTGTTTTGTTTTATAATATTATATATTTTTAATTTTATTTTTAATAAAATTTTAAGAAGTTTGTCGACATGACCCATGTATTGTGCGGGTCAAAGTTACTCTAATATAATGATCACCAAATCGGGTTTAGATTTGCTAAATTAGGTATATGTTGGATTAATGTAATGACCCGCCTGAACCGGACCGGGTGTTGCTTTAAAATATAGTTAATGTAAATGTAGCATTCTAGAACATGAATTTAAATACAACAAATAAGTCTCGCAACATATAATATAAATCATAACAATAAATCATGTTCTCTAAAATATAAAATAACTATCCTATAGTTTCGGACCGTTTCCCATAGCCACATTTATAACACAAAAGAATAATAAAGTAGTCCAATTTTTTATTATCTATTCACCATACCTAAGTTGGTAAAAGAACCACCAACCACACTTCTATTCTTCAGTCCAATGGTGCTCACCTGCAGAGGTAATTCCGCGTTAGTGATAAAACCACTAAGCCGCATAATTAAATAAAACAAGTCAATATAATCCCTATTATCATTTCACTCGTTATTATTAGTTATTATTATTATTATTACTATTATTATTATTATTATTACACAAGTCTTTAGTAATTATCTCTCACGTCATTCTGAGATTAGTAATTTGTCTCTTAGGTCATTCTGAGATTAGTAAAAGTCGTCTCCCAGCTCATTCTGAGATTAGAAATCGTCTCCTAGCTCATTCTGAGATTAGGTGGTCTTTCAATTCATTTTGAGATTAGTCATGGCCTCCTAGTTCATTCTTAGATTAAAAATTGTCTCCCAGCTCATTCTGAGATTAGGTGGTCTCCCAATTCATTTTAAGATTAGTCATGGTCTCCCAGTTCATTCTGAGATTAGAAATTGTCTCCTAGCTCATTCTGAGATTAGGTGGTCTCCCAATTTATTTTGAGATTAGTCATGGTCTCCCAGATCATTTTGAGATTAGAAATTGTCTCCCAGCTCATTCTGAGATTCAGTGGTCTCCCAATTCATTTTGAGATTAAAAATTGCCTCCCAGCTCATTCTGATATTAGTGCCGACAAGGCTACCGGTTTGGGAAAATACAACATCTCATATAGTTATACCAATTTGGGGAAATACAACATTTTATATAATTATACCAGTTTGGGAAAATACAACATTTTATATAATTATACACGTTTGAGAAAATACAACATTTCAAATAATTATACCGACAATACAACATTCCAAATAATTATACGGACACACATAGTAATTTTAAAGGTGCGGCCCCGTGTCGGACTGAGTCAATTCCTTGACCCCGATTGCGTTACAGTGCATGGTGGTCGAATTTGGGCTCAGGCCGACCAAGGCTACCAACAAGGGAAAGTACAACATTTTAAATGATTATACGGACCTGGATATTTCAAACTCGCAGCTACGACCAATGATCCTATTCTGAACGAGAATATAAAATTATACATAAGTATAATTTTATAATTTTATTCGAGTAGAAATGCATGCAACTAAATGTCTAATATATATATCATTATTAAAATTCAACAATATTAAATATTAAATTATTCATGTGATATAATCATTTAAATCCTACTTTACATTTTAAATTTATTATCCAAATCATAATTAACACCTAATAAATGATAAAATAATTATTAACTTATAAACAAATATTTAATTACTATTATTAGTATGTTTTCCTTCGGTCATAATTTATAATCCATTGAGATGCTAGTGATTGCTACCCGACTATAATTTAATAACCCATTTTCTATATTACTGACTCGTTATTAAAATAATCACTTTATTTACCTAATATTAAATTTAATATGGTAAAGGTAAAATCTTTATTTTATTAATTACTTATAACAGTTTGATTTAATTTAATCGCTTGTTATGCCGATTAATTATCAACCTTTTATCATTACTATTTTTTTTATTACTCGTGGTTATTTCGTACAATAATTAATTACTTTGGCAACTTTAACCCATAACCCATTAAAATAATTATTTTTAAAGATTTATTACATGTTCGTATTATTTTTAACTCGAGTCGGTATCGAGTCAAGTGTTATTTACGAGTTAGTATTATTATTTAACTTGAGCTGTGTCGAGTCAAGCATTATTTACAAGTTTGCCACCCAAGGTAATTTTCTTCTTCTTCTTCTTCCCCGACGCCATCCCCTGTTCCCGACAGCAGCCGCCGGCGATCGTTTCCTGCCGCCGTCAATCGTCGCTGCCCACCCTTGCCATGCCATTGTGGTGTCACCCCGACCAACTCCGACCACCTTCCAGCCACGGCGACGCCTGCATCGCCTGCCTAGTGGCGTGCTTGCATTGCCGATTCCACCACTGGCAAGCGTCACCGCCTCAATTGGGTGGTCGCCTAGACACCCTCGACCCCCTATCGACCATCCTCGGCCAGATTGGAACCCGTTGCCACCCAGGACGGCCGGATTTCTTCACCCAGTGCCATCGCCTCGATTTTTGCCGCCGTCCTCTATTTTCGGCCATTTACCACCCCAGGCCGGCATCCACACATGTGAGATCGACCCTACACTAATCGACTAAGAGAGTAGGATCATCTTCCGACGTCGGAACGACTGTCGCCACCGACACCCGGCGAAACTTTGCCTGTGCTTGCCCATCTTGCCGAAATAGGGGACTCGTCGGCCAACAATCATGTTTAGCTTGTTGATTTTAAACTTTAATCCTCACGATTATAAAGCTTATTATCAAATTAAAATATGCATGCAAGTATCCTAATGTAAAAGAAATAAGAAAAGGGACGAGATACTCAAGCAACAATGAGGAGGGTGCATGGGATGGAGAGGAGACAAGAAGGAGTGGACGACTAGGGAAAAGGATTTCCACAATCTTCACAACTACATATATATACAACTCAACGAGCCCCTCAATTAAATTCTTACACCCTACCCTACCGCCCATTCATGAATAGATATCACTTGGTTGAAGTTCGTTCTCCATTTTCCTCCCACTCACTATGACCGGTTGACTAATGATCATAATAATCATGATGACCAATCATATTGATTCACCCATACTTCACTTAACCGGGTAGAACCGGGTAAATAAATGGGTAAATAATAAAATATAATAATTAACCGGGTAGAACTAACCGGGTAAAGAATATAACACGCTCGGTCCTTTCTGGACTTCATCCGCGTCAATTTTTTTTTCTCATGGTCTTTACAATTAAGATATAAAGATAAAAAACTACTCACATGCATTTTCAAATTTGGGTTTGGGTCTTCTATATTGAGTTTTGGTCTTGTAAAACTTGGCGTAACAACCCACCCTTTTCATAAATAACTAATTCGACTATTAGTTATTTAACACCCCAATCTGGCTCACTCACAAACCGAATAAAAAATGCTATGGGTGACCAAACTGTTCGCTAATCTACTTAATTCGGTCAACCCAACCCATATCTACCCTCGGCCCCTCAAGATGATGATGCAAATATTCAATGCATGGATGAGATGTTTAAATTCTAACATTATTTTAGCTGAATACTATGATATGCAATCTAAATTCAAAGAAAAACAAACCTATTAAAAGTTTGAAAAACAACAATTTTTTAAAAAATATATAATATATAAAGTCCCCCCTAAAAATGCAATAGGAACCATCTTGTTAACAACGATAGTATATATATGTAACAATAAAACATAAAACATTGCCAAATCATTGCATTTTTCACATAGCATTCACATCCCAATAAATCTTATCTTTATGAATTGGGTCTAGACCCCATTTGCTCATCCTATTCAATTCTATTTATAATAGCTATCACACATGGATTGTGTCATTATTTCACACAACATTTTCTGTAATAAGACATTATAGCATTTAATCACAACAATTCATAGCAGTTTATCACATCGCATTTTCATTCCATCTCAGCAGGTACGTGTGTGCATGTTGAATTGTTGCTCCTTTGTAGTCCCAACAGTGCTCAGTTATTCAGGTCCTAACCTACATATATAATACGAAAAAGTCAATAATGAGTGTTACTGGTCCAGAAATAAGTAAATAATTACACTGGCACATGAGAGATGACTCTCATGTTAAATAAAATCAATCATATATTCTTCTGCATTAGAATCACTCATAAGGGCGCTAACAGGAGCCATAAGCCTTAGCTTGAACAGTATCCCATTCTGACTAGTCATGTGCTTCTCTCTCGGCATTTTCATAGTATCTCACGCTCAGGAAATCTATTATACTAAAGCCCTTTACATCCTCCGTATAACTCCTAGCCCTAAGCACTTAGGTCGAGTACTCTCAGGCAAGCACATTCAGTACCCTTTGTGTAACACCCCAAATCCGGTCCACGCTCATGAACCGAACCGGCATGTTACAGGCCCCGGTTAGGTCCGCTAACCCGAACCTAACTCATGCGGATCCAATCTCGGCGTCTTAAGATGAAGATACGATCCTTCATGAATGAATAAATGTGCAAAATCGTAACATGGTACTACATGAATG